>PVJD01010490.1:0-53272 GCA_004026545.1 Mormoops blainvillei | reverse complement strand
TCCCGCTGCTGTGTTCTACGTCTTTGGCCAGGCCATGCCCCGCAACACCAGTCCCGTCAAGCACTGGCCGCACCGGGTGTATCAGATAGATTGTCATAGAACTTACTTGCTCTCTCGAGATAAGAAAATATACATAGGTATACAAACATTCTACCTTTAAACTCCTGTAGTCCGAGGTGTCAGAAAGTGTTAGGGAATAGGCTAAGTTTTCATATTGGTGCTAACAAGCAATCAACTGTCCAATCTCCCTAACAAAAGAAAACACAGCTCAATATTGTCCAGGAAGAATGTGTGCTCCTGAGAGTGGCGGGAAGGGGCGAACGCATGGTAACAAAAATCAAAATAAATTAAGAAAAGGTTTGCTTCATTTTTCATTATTAAAAATCACAGGATGGTAGGGTGTTTAACTGATCAGGCGGATAAGCACACAATATATTTTTTCCTGTGACTTCTCGGCTCCTCTGCCCCCTCCATCAAGTCTTTCACACCTGTCCCCCAACACAAACACACACACGCACATCCATATACCCAGACACAAAGACACACATACACACGCAGACAGATACACACCACACATAATAGATACACACACGTGATGATGGGTCTCGCACGGCCAGAATGTAGCTCTTGCGCTAATCAGAAACGAGTCACACTCGTACTCAGGACAGACAGACATTAACAGTTAGCCTGGAAATCAGAAAGTGGGGCCAGTTTTCAAGGGAAATGGGCTGGGAAGTGTGCGTGTTGTCAGGAGCCAGAGGCCAGATCACGCGGGGTCCCGCCGCCTCTCAATCAGCCCGTGACGCGCAGGCGCACGGACACCGGGGTCCCCAGGGCCAGGCCTGACAAGCCTCATCGCGCAGGCGCACGGGCTTCAGGGGCTCAGAGGGGGGCAGGGAGCGGGGTGCGCAGAAGGGGCCGCCCGCGCAGGCGCACCAGCAACCGGGCGGGACAGGGGCGGGGCCTCACCGCGCAGGCGGCCGCGTGCAGGTCGGCGATCTGTCGCTCCGCCGCTGTTAACTCTCGGCTCGCCGGCAGCCTCTCCGTCCCAGCGGGACTGTCCTGGGAGCGGGGCCCGGCGCCGCTGCGGTCTCCCTCCGAAGGGAAGCAGAGGGTGACCGTGGGGCGCTGGCGAAACCCTGCTGCTGCGACCCAGCGGGGTCGTGGCGGCCGGGCAGCGGGACGCCGGCCCCCGAGCGCCGCAGCCACCAGCCCTGGGACCTGCCTGGCTGTCATGGCCGCCGCAGGCCGAGTCGCCCCGCTCCGCCCCCCGCCGTGTCCTGGCCCCGCCTTCACCTCCCCGCCAGCCCCGCCCCCACCGAGCCAGTAGCCGGAGGAAGACGGACGGATCCGGTGGGCAGCGGAGGACGCAAGGACCCGGAGAGCGCGCGTTTCGCGCCTCCGGGCCTGAATTCTCCCGTTTTTCTTCTGAGATGGGAAATGCACGTTGAGCATGATCGCTACAACCATCAGTGACGAGAGCCGAGGTTTGCTGGTGTCCAGCAAGGGCCGGGGACGCCAAGGTGACAGGTGCGAGAGAGCACGTGGGAGGCTGGCCCCGCCTGAAATGAGGACCCAGAGTGCAGTCAAACACTAGAAAGAGGGGCGATTTCTGTCCTGAAGAGGAAAGCTATCCTGACACCCTCACAAATCGAATTTGATGAAATGAGCACAAACCCGGGTGTTAGAATGGAATTAACATCTCTCTGGCCGCCCCCAACCTCCTCCCCGCCCTCCCCACCCCCGGCCCCCAGCCCCAGCCCCAGCCTCGGTTTCAGGAAAAGGAGGATTGGAGAGCAAGTAGCCCTTTTGTAGGGGTAAGGAGTTCCAGAACCGAGGTCAAGGGTGGATGTTTAACCAGAACCAGCACTCTGGGCATTGCGTGCAGTGTGCGACCCTGTCGTCACATTTGGAGCTTCTTAGTAGGTCCTGATTGGAACAATCCCATTGGTCCATTTTAAATCTCAGAGTGACTTAATAAATTGGAACCCTATTTTGCGAATCTGTTTCTTTTGTGATGGCACGACACGTTATCAGCATGGAGAGACCGCCCTGTGATCTGAGAGTTCAGAACCTGGAAGGTTAAGGAGGGGCCCTAGGGGACGCAGTGGAAAGGTGGGACCAACCTGGGGATCAGCCGAGGCAAGAAGCTGCGGTTAGAAAAGGAAAGAATGCGCACAAAAAACAAAGAAAAAAAGAGGGACTTCACCCTAAACCAGGGCTGTGTGTGTTGCCAAACCAAACTCTCAAACAAAGGAAATAAGCCTGGAAGTTCAGGCCGCGTGCACTGTTTTTACAATTGAGTCCGAGAACCTGTTAATCATGAAATTAATGCAAAGGGTCGGGGAACAGCGTTTCACAGAAGTGCAACAGACTAGACCAGGTTCACACAGAAAATAAAGTCGTCTAGGAGGAGTATTTTTATGCGAAACTCCTATTGGTGGGTGAGGGGTGGGCGTGACTGTAAAGGGATCAAGCGAGGGAGAACTTTGTGGTGACAAGAGCACGGTATTCGGATTCCGTGTGACCAGATGTGCAACACACAAGCCTTGTTGCAATGCGAGGTCCTGGTGTGGAAGCGAATTTACAGTACAACTGGGTGAAGGCGCCTCTCTGTACCGTCTTTGCAACAAGTCCATTATCCCCTTTAATTTTATCGTCTTACTTGAGAGAAGGTATCATTTCACAAGTAACGTTCATTCATTGTGTCTCTTGTTTCAAAGAGCTCCCGCAGGCTGTATCCTTGCCTTATTCTATTTAGCATGGATTCTTGTTCTCTCAGATTGTCTGGTCCCAACGGAAAAAACTGTACGAAGGTCAGAGCAAAACGCTCCGCCTCAGAATGGCAAATGGAGCCCTCACGTTATTTACAACAAATTTACTTTCACCTAGATGAGCCCTAGGAAGTGGTTTTGGGCCACATCTCTGCATGTAACATGATATTGGGTTTATTGTATAATCCTTCCCACCCTTTGAGATGTTTATGTTGATGCTGAACATGCCTATTTTGGAAGGGGGAGGAGGACAGGGGTTCACAGAGAGACATTTCCCTGTTTCATGTGTATTAGTTTTTAAATGGTCATGTTAGGCAGACCTCTAGGTTGCAAGACACAGATCACAGAGCTTAATCTGGTTACAATAAGAGCAATTTGCTCACATAACCATGCAATTTGACTTGACTGGGGGCTCCCGGTAGGACCAAGGCTCAGTCTCGATTTTCAGCTCTGCCTCTCCCGCGCTAACTCCCTTTCCAGGCAGGCTCTCTGCTCATCGGCGCAGAGTGGCTGCAAGGACCTCCCAGGGCTGTGTTCTGTTTCATCCTCGTCCAGCTGAAAAGAGAGCCTTGTCAGGGAACTCTTGGACAAGAAGCCTTTTTTTTTTTTCTCCTGAGAAGTCCTAACAGCCATCTCTCCCCATCATTTCCATTCCTGAACTAATCTTTGCAAGCACAGGTTATACATAAACCAATCAGGAGCCGTCTGTGTGCAAACCCGGGGCTTAGGAGGCAGGGGGCAAGTTAAAAATGCCCACTGCGGTGTGCCTTGTGATGGCACAGTAAATGCCCCCTGCCCAACCATTCCCTTTAGTATTTGGCATTGAACTGTTTAGCATTTCAGACATTTTCATTGTACCTCTGGTTTCCTTCTAGACATCTGTCCTTTAATCTCCCACAATTATTTGCTCACTTTTGGCTTTTTATATGTATGTAATAAGTTTTTTGCAGTGTTTTCCCAACAGATCATGAACAAGAGAGTAGGGAACATGTCATTTTCATCTTTCTATCTCCACGGCCCATGTTGTACTTTTATGCACAGAACTGTGACTCTCAGTAATAATAACAAATTTTTGAGTGGGTAAGCGAGTCAGTGATTCTTCATTCTCAAATACATATCAACTGTGCTCCTTGTGAAAATTTAAATTGAACATTGTGTACATAATGCAGATTTGAACATATTTCCTATGCATAATATGTATTAATTATTGCAAATAAATACTTTAAAAACTAGGTAATAAATATACAAGCGCTGAAATCTTATTAGATTGTATTTACGACGTAACGTTGGGCCATTTCACTGATAACCAGGGCAGATGCCTGCATTCGCAAATGATCTGCTCCCAGCCCCTGAGATGCTGCCTCTAATTGGCTTGAAGTGCTGTCTTTAATGAATGATGAATGTACTGCCCTGACAGTGGGCATATCAGTGCTGGAGTGTCAAGGTTCTCCTCCCAGTCCTGCCTGCTCTGCACAGTTCCTGTGGACGCTGATTGATGTCTTTCGAATAGCTGGATGCTGCGTTAGGACATGTCACACTCCCTCAGAGTGCATTTTCACTGTCAATTCTTAGGACTGAGAGCAAATGGTAACATGCCCCGAGGTTGCCTGCAGGGAATCTTCGTTTCACTGACTCCAACGTCCAGCAGCACCCTGGGGTCCATGGAGCTGGACTTAAGAGATTCCTTGAGAGAGTTACAAGTGCTTCCGTGCACAAGGCCAGTGAATCTCCGTGGCCTCCATGGTGCAGTCGACCCCCGCCCCGTGCTGCAGCCCAGCCTCATGCCCCCGTTTACTTTGTAGGTGGGCTACATGCACGAGGCGGTCTAGCCATTTCATCTCGCCCACCCTCTGGATCATTCCTCGATGGACAGCAGTCTGCCTTCTACCCCCTACTGCTAACGGAGGTTTCCAGGATGGCTTGAGGGTTAAATCCAGTCACTTGTACTGTGCTGACAGGGCCTGAAACTCCGTGCTGCTTTTAAAGTGGTCCCTAGCCCCCTTCTTCAGCGCTTCTCGCCACACAGCACTTCCCGGTGGCTTTGTCTGTGCGTGTAGCTTCACCCCAGTACCTGCATGCTACTGACACCCAGGCCGCTGCCCCTTACCTATCTTACCTGGCTCTTACCTTAAGAGCCACACACCTTACCTATCCATTCGCCTGCTGGACACAGACACCTAAAAATACCCCCAAACTCACCACGTCCACAACGGACCTGACCGCCATTCCCTTTGCAATTGTACTTCCCTGTTTATTTTCTATTTTAAAGGCGCGGCTAATTCAGAGATCGTGGGGTGATCCTTAACTCTTTCCACACCTCCCCATCCAACTACCGAGTCCTTCCAGTTCTACTTATCTCGGTCCCCAACCCGTCCTCCTTTGCGTTTATCATTGTTCTAGCTCAGTGCATTACCACTTCTTTTCCCAGGAGTACAACTAGAATGAATGGTGCCCTGATATAGAAATTACATGTAAATAATAAATAATGCAGGCTTTATTTATTGACAAAAGTGTCCCTCATCTCCTTGGAGCGGTGAAGTTACACCCTCCTTAAAGCCTCAGCCCATCTGCCTCCTCGTCTGGGAAGCTCTCCCAGACTGCCCGTTTTGTTCCGTTTCCCCAGTGGCCTGGGCTGGACGCACCACCTCGACACTCCCACAATATCCAAAGTGCGTCTCTGCATTTGCGTTTTCTGAGTGTAGTTTTATGTGTATGAGGGCTTTTTAACTGGCAGATTGTGAGGTCTTTAAGCTGAGAGACTGTCTTCATTATCTTTGTATCTCTGGTAGCACAAGTATGTAGGGAATGCTGAAAAAGAAATGTTTGTTGAAATAAAGGGATGAATGAATGATGGCAAGAAAAACTCCCATCTGAGTCACATAGCAAAGAAATGATACAAATGCATTCCACCCCCACCCTCCCCGTGGATATTTATGGTTAAGAATCACAAATAGTGGGTTTCATCAACACATCAGTGGTTCTGGGGCTATTGTTCTGAGACACAACACACTAAGATAACAAGGCAACTGATTTTACTTGGCAATCTACTTAGTAAGCACCCACGAACAGCCATTGAATTAACAGTAAGTGCAATGTATGGGCTGCATTGCAAACATAAGCTTATGTCGACAGTGACGTGCCGCCTGGTTAACCCTGGACGATGGTTCCAGTTACAGACCACATGTACACAATCGCTGTCACAAGAAATACCCACATTAATTACTTCTAGCCCTTTTGTTATGCAAGTATTCAAAATGAAACCTACTCCTCTGTATATTCAATATGAAAAACAAAAACAAAAAACAAAAACAAAGCAAAAAAACAACCTGCAAGAACGGAGTTCCGTTTTTACCTTACTGCAATAACTGGATTAGTACTGTGCTTTGAAAGTGAGGTGAGCGGCCCCAGTGCTGTCTGGGTTCCCACCTGCCACGCGGCTGCGAAGAGATCTGGGTCGAGGCTGGAAACGCCGCACGCAAATCCTAGCGCTGTTCTCCGCGCCGCCTCTGCTGCTGCCAGAGGGAGGGAGGATGACCGCTGTTCCATGACTGCGACGGAAGGCACACTGAGATGCAGGTCAAATATGCATGACACTGATGTGTCGGCCTCGTCTACTGAGCATGATACATGTTAATATCTTCCCAGCGGCGGGCACGCGCGATACGCCTCAGTGATCCACACGGCGCAGCCCGCCTGTTAGGTTTGCCGCAGGTGCAAAGTCGACGCGCCTTTGAAATCCTGTGCAACGCGAATCATGTCACTGTGTGCGTGGTCACGCTGGTAGGATTCTATGGGGATGTCATCGACACCGGGTGCTTTGATGACATTTGATGACGGCACATTTCGGAGAGCATTGTTGTGAGCCAAACCAGTTTGCTCTGCCTCGTGGGACAATAGTAACAGCAAAATCAAAGCGTCCTGGCTGGTTGAACAGCGCGCAGCAACCCCGCCCTGTCCGCACTGCGATTCTCAAACAGCTGCCCCGGCGGCTCACAGCTGGGCATTCGCCCACCAGTCTAAGCGGCACGATGGCTGGAGCATGTGTGTTCTGCCTGCCACTTCGTGCCACCGTGGAGGGCAGAGCCTGCCCCGCAACTCGGTGAGCGGATGCGTCCCAACGGCAGTGGTGTCGGTGGGAAGGGCGTCGTCTTTGAAGGTGCACCGACCTGATACTAAGTCATACCTCTCCTCTTCTCACTCGGTGACCTTGGCATGCGTCCTTCTCTAAGCGGGGCCTTCCCCCTCTGCATGCTGTGAACCACTCTCCGAGCTCAGTTATCGTGATTTGTTTGTAGAACATTTAGCACAGTGGCAGGCTCCTCGGTGTTAGCTGTTAGCTGGGGTTGTCACTGAACTTGGAAATCACTTTGGTGGTTTTAGTCCTGGTTATTAGTCCTCAGCTGCTGCAAATGCTTATTTTACTATCAACCCTTCATGGCATGAGGTTTTGCTTGGTTGAATGACTACCAGTTTCCACTAGTAAATGACAAAAACTTGCCAGATATGTGCATAATTAAACGAGTGTTCCCATTAATTAAAAGACAAATCTACATCAAGTTAGCAACCTACAGCAAAGGAAATATTCAACAAAATGCAAAGGCGACCTACAGAATAAGAGAAGATATTTGCAAACGATCGATTAGTTAATGGGTTAAATATTGAAAATATATAAGGACCTGGTATAGCTCAAGCAGAAAAGAACCCAAAATAACCCGATTTAGGAATGGACTTGGATAAACATTTTTACAAACAAGACATAAAAATGGCCGACAGGCACAGGAAAAGATGCTCGGCATCATTAATTATTAGGGAAAAGCAAATCAAAGCCACAACGAGCTCACACCTCACACCTGCTAGAACTGCTGACCAGGAAGACGAGGACGAACGTGGGGGAAGGTGTCTGGTAAAGGAGCCCCTCGCTCACTGTTCATGGCAACGTGAATTGGTGCAGCCCCTGTGAAAAACAGCAGGAAGTTTCCTCAAGAAACTGAAAATCGAACTACCATAGGATCCGGCAATCCTCTTTTGGTGCACATACCCCAGAAGAAATGAAATCAGGACCTCGAAGAGACACCTACAACTGCAGCTTGACTCACAATAGCCAAGGTGTGGAAACAAGCAGAGTGTCTGCTGAGGGATGAGCTGTCGCGTTACTATGGCCTGGATATCAAGAGATTAAGTCATTTCAGTCCCCTTTCTAAAAGTGAAAAAGATAGAGGAAAAGTAAGGAAAAACAACCCTCCGATACCAGGCGTGGAAAACACACCCTAACTCACAGTGTTTTATTGGGAAGATAAACATGGTTAGAGGGAACGAGGCCTTTTCCATGGGTTCATCCCGCTCGGTCCTGAACCAACATGCCAGGTGTTCACGGGGCATGTCATGCCACCTGAGTTGGCTTTCTGTTTGAATTTCCACGGAATTCATCCTCCTGTGATAAATGTGGGCGTTTCTGGTGGTTAAAATGAATGCTAACTTTATTATCATACCGTCCATTATCTTTGGAGCCCTCTAACTGGAGGGTCATCGAGCTTGTCTCTTGGCCATTTTGTCATTTGTCATTGTACTCCCAAAAGACTTAACCCCGAGGTATGCGAAGTATTCCAGGGGAGTCTTTCCAATGGTTATGTTAACCTTTCCCGTTAATGTTTGTGTCTTAATGCTGGGCATACGGTCTCCCCTCTAAAAAAATTCAGTCTCATTGCCTATAAAAACTCACAGTTGGCTTGGCTTGCGGTCCTGCACACCCTGATTTCCTCTTGACACTGTGTGAGTTCTACAAGCAAGTTTTTTGATCTTTCTTCGGCTACCACTGAACACACTCTGGTTTATAGAACTAAAAGCTAACAGAGAGCTTCATAGGCACTTTCAACTCTTTGTAGCATTTCCATTTGTTAAAGATTTCAGGCAAATTCATGGGAATAAGAGGCAGAGGCAGGGAGGCCAGGGGCAGGAAGAGATGCTGCGGCCTGTGTTGCATGAACCTGCCTCTGGGGGGCAGTAGGTTGCAGGGTGTGAGGATGGCTTCCCTTGGACTTGAAGTCAACACAACGGCCTGTGGAGGGTGACAGGTGTTTTGGTTTATTCCATGAAATAGGTAGAGCAGTAACGCCTACCCCACCGGGTTCTTGTAAGGATTAAATGAGACCCTTCCTGTCACGCACTTTTACTTGCGTCTGGTCCAGATTAAATGTTGAGTAAAAGTTAGCTTTATTATTATGGAACAGGCTGCCTGGCTTTGCAGGTTCCCTGCCATTAGAAGAATTGAAGTAGAGGTAGAATAATCCAACGGTAGCAGTTTCACAGATAAGATTTAAGCATTGGATAGGGGGTGAAATTAAGCAAAATTTCAACCCCTGAGATTTCTTGGTTCTATCACTCTGTTTCCAGTGAATATCAAAGTATCTTTCATACCCGACAATGGTGGTGCTAGCCTGTGTGGCACACTTTCTCCCTGGTGGTACACGACCTGTGACCACAGAGCAGGACAAAGAACACCACCGCTTAAGTCCAGTCTACATCTCAGGCTCGGTGGGTGGCCCGACGACAGACACCAGAGACCTAGAAGGGCAGGCTGTGAGCTCATTCAGGGAAAACGTTGAGGCACAGGTTCTTCTGATAATTTAGACTCTCTTACTGGGTGGCAAGCAGTTAAAAGGGCCATCACACTCATCACTGATAAGACATAAATGGGAAAGTGAACACAGTGATGTATTGTCAGGACAATCACAAGTGGCAAACATTTTGAAAACAAATCTGGGAATGTCTGTTATAACTTAAAACACACGTTCCCTTTGACTCACCAAGTCCGCTTTTCAAAAAAGAGGATTTTACGTATTTACTTTTAGAGAGAGGGAAAGGGAAGGAGGAAGAGATGGAGAGAAACATTGGTCTCTTACACTCACCCTGATCAGGGACCACCCCTGCCATCCAGGCATGTGCCCTGACTGGGGATCGAACTCACGGCCTTTCACTTTGCAAGTCAACGCCCAGCCAGCTGAGCGCCCATGCCAGTCAGGGCCCAAGTCCACTCCTGAACAGTTGTTCTATAGAAATGTAAATATCATTTGAAAAGGCCATGTTAAAGGATCTTTATTTACTGCAGCATGGTTGTGGAGGCCAAAAAATGGATGTAATCTCATTGTCTCTCAGACCATAGGACGACGGTTAAATGTCGCGCGGTTTCACTGTGGAACGTTAAGCAACTGTCTGGAAGAATGACCCCGGTCCTTGTCACTCACTTGAGAGCCTGTGATGTGTTGCTAGGTGAGGAAAGCGAGTTCTAGCCTAATATTTACAGCACCATCTAATATTGGGAATAGCAAACAAATGAAAACTTGCAAATACCCTGCAAATGCTTTTACGTATAAGGGAATGGGTGAGGACGGTCACCCGCCAGACTGACGACATTTGCTGCCTCGGGACGGGGCTGGGTGGGAACCGGTGTCTCCTCCATTGGTCAGTGTGTTGTGAGTGTCCTAAATCAAAAAGAGCTTAACAACCACAAAAATGTACCCACTTTTGGCACAAGGCAAACTTCTTGAGGAAAATACTGCTACTCTCCCTTCCTAGCCTCTCTTTTTATCCCTCTCTTTCTGTCCCCCACCTCCTTCCTCGTCCTTTTCCCATTTCCCATTTCCTCTCAGAAAACAATGGCGTTTTGGGGAAAATGGGAACATATTACAAGTCAAGTGTTTAACTAGACTGGAAGGATATAAAGAAGCTTCATCGTTTTTCTTTTTCATCTCAAGCACAAAATCCATATCGCAAACATTCCGTTTGAGCAGAATAATAGAGCCCCTCCTTGGGGGTTCTGTCATTTCCAGTGAAATGAAGCCTCCTAAGACCTCCCCGTTCAAAGGAACACAAAACCAATATGCCCTTTTCTCCTCTTGATAAATAGGAAGACGAGTGGCTATATTTTTTTCTTATGGTAAGCAAAAATGGCTTTAAAAGAAAAAACAAAAATTTTTGACCCTGACTGTATATGGACAAGGGCAACAAAGAATGAAATATATTAACTAGTCAAAATAAAGGGGCAAAGAAAGCCAAGATTCTTCTCCTGTAGCAGTAAAAATTAGCCATTAATAAACATTTGTGCAGATAAACAACTTGAAACTTCTCTTCCTAAAATGGTGTATCTTTAAAGTTTGTAATGAGTTCTGTGAACTACACAGTGAAAGAAATTTTATCTTTATTTGTGAAGGACTTGAGCCCCGGCCGGTCTTGCATTAACTTCTCTTAAAAGCTCTACTTTTACTCTTTTTATTACCTTAAAATCTTCCTTGCAGGATATAGTAAACAAATGCAAAAATGCAGAGAAGTATAAGGGGCACCCAGGCACCTGGCTGGCACCCAGCTTCAACACCCAGGCACCTGTAACAACTATCATTTCACCTACAGTTCGCCTTCTCCGGTCACATTATTTTGTAACAAATGACAAATCCCGTAAATATTTTAATGTTCAAAACCTACTTCTAAAGGATATGATCTCTTCCAACTACAGCCACATTATTATTAATGCACTAAAAGAAGGAGGATATGTTCTTAATATCAGCAAATACAGGGTGACTGTTAGAGGATTTCTAACGGTCTTTTACAGGGCATGCATTTTCTTAGTTTTAATCCGTAGATTCTTCCTCAATAAATTTTTCCCCTTGGAATTTTATTTGCCGAAGAAACTGGGTTGTTGTTATTTCTTATAAATTGGAAATTGGATTTGGAGACTTGGTCAGGTTTACATATTATTTTTTTCTTGCCTCGACACCATCTAGGAAGCGTTATATTCCATCAGGAGGCATGGTATGTCTGGTTGCATTTCTTTTTGTGATGTTAGCCACTGTTAATGCTGAATATCTAGCTCCATTCATTTATTAGAAGTGGCAAAGTAGTGATATTCTAATTGTAACATTCCTTCTCGACTTGCTGGAATACTTCCCTACGTAGAAACTTCCAGTATCTATCATTTTAGTGACCCGGTGTTACAGTTTGTGTCAAGAAAGCACCCTGTGCAGCCACTGGGCCTGGGGGTGGTGGGCCACCACTTTCCACAGCTTTTGCAGACTCTGACCTCAGAGAGTAGCAATTGGGGGGTATTTAATGCAAATTGGTATTTTATGCCAAGGACTGAGGGGGGAGGCGGGGCAGACTTGCCAATCAAACAAAAGTTGCCGCTATACTTCCCTGAGGCAGGGGCCTCCTGTCTTGTGTTTGCTTAACTACATGGTGTCAAAGGACATGCAGGAGTGATGCCGGATCCTAGGCAACTTTTTTTTGGTCTATATTCCAGGTGATTTAATGAGTGAACTTTGGCTGCTTTAGAAACTTTAGAAATGGGACGGATAGAAGGGAGGGAAAAGAAAGGAGGAAGAAAAAGTCTTGAACGTGTGTGTATGCGTGTGTGTGCGTGGATGGGGTACTCACACTGTCTGCATGGGGTGTGTCTCAGCCCCTCTCAGATGCTGAAACTGTTTAGCGACACTCAAAGGGCCTAAGACACAGTAAACACGAACACGGAAGTCCCCCCATCTCTGTGCAGGGACAAGGCATGTGGCACCGGACCTCCTGTTCCACGTTCACCGGGGAGCAGGGCGGGAATCAGTAGGAAGCGCACGCAACAGTAAGCTCGCCACACGTGCACAGGAGGGGCTGCGGCCTGGCCCACCGTGCTGGCAGGTGCAGTCCCCTACCGGCCAGGGGCCCAGGGGGGCGACAGGTTGGATCCCAGATGTCTGGCACGACGTCCCAGTAGTGAGCCCCAGTTTCCCTGCTGATAACAGATCTCTCCCGACGTGAAGTGAGACTGTGATGTTTAAAATAGAGTATAGCTCATGTTTGCGGCACATTTAAATCTCTTCGTAGTTATGTCATATTTCAAACTCAGCAAAAGAAAATAAAGTGACACCCAGTTAGATAGAATAGATGTTAAAATACTTTTTTTCTTGTTTGTGTCCATATTTTTCTTCCTCGTCCTCCTAAGAAATGCATTTATATAGTTTCAAACACATGGAAGGAGAAACGAGGGTCTTCTTCCACCTCTACGCCCCCCCACCCCCACCTCCCCAGCAGACCGGTTGCCGGGCAGGAGGCCCCAGCACCCCACCACCTCCTCCACACATTTTCTCAGCACCAGTCTCTCAAAGGTAAAAATGATGAATAAACCCATGATATTCTCTCACCTACGCAATTAGTCGTAATTCCTTAATATCCTTGACCATCCGTGCAGGAATCAGAATGTCCTGTTTTAAAAAATAATTTCAAGCTTACGTGTTTGACTCAGAACCAAAGTCATGTCTACACCTTGAAGCAGGTTGACAGCTGCATTCACTCGCTTTGCTTCGAATCTGAGGTTCCTTGTCCCTCTCGGGTTTCTTTTCTTGGAGTTCACATGATGAAAAAGCCCGCACTCCAGATTTTGCTGATTACATCCCAGGGGCTCCACTTCACACGTTACCTTGTCCCCAGCTTTCCATAGATCGGGAGTTGGATCTAAAAGTGTAAGCAGATATAAGTCCTCTTCTTGGAGCAAGAATATTTAACAGGCATCCTGTGTGCTTCCGTGGGCGGCACATGAGGTTGGACCGTCTTGCCTTCACGACCTCTGCTGTCTCGCGTCTTCTTAAAGAAACACGTCGGAGGCGCACCCCAGTCGCGGATCCTGCCTGAAAGGGCTGCGGTCCTGAACTTCGTGTTTCAGTTTCTCACATAGTCACACACCTTCACTGTAGAGGCACATTTTTGTAAACCAGGTTTGCGCCGCATTTGTATTTAGATGTTTACACAAGGAGATCCAACCGGCACGAACGTCTTTGCGGCTGTCTCTGTGAATCGGCCTCTGCCGATAGGTGAGAATCGAGTCCGTTTCACGTTTCCCTGCGGCTCCGTGTCTCAGTGCAGGAGTGAAGAGGCCCCGTTCCTCCGTCGGTGTGTGCGCTGCCCGAGAGCTGCGCGCTGCCCGTGCCCCCGCTCGGAGCGGCCCCGCAGTCGTAGTCTTGCACCTGGCACCTGTGCACATGTCCCCGACGTCCCCAGGACAGGTACCAGAAGGGACACCCCCGATCTGTGCCGCCTAATGGAACTGGCTTCTGCGGGCTCATCAGAGCCTCCTGTTACATTTTCAAAAGGCTTGCGAACTGGTTTTCAAACACAGGCACTATTAAAAATTAAAGTACAGAAACTTACAATCCAGTAAATTGTATTGAAAACAAAAGTAATAAATGCCCCAAGTTCAGCACCTACTAATTATTTTACCGTAATTCACCGGGCTCTCAGTGTACTTTCTGCAGTTAGTCTGTGCCCCTAAGGTTATTTTTATCTGTGTTATCTCTGCGGGGGAAACGCCGCCTACCAGTGGGTCCTGCTTATCTCTTCTCGGTTCTGGGCCGGCACCGCCACCGCCAGGGCCTGGGCGGCCTGGAGTCAGCCGCAGGGGAGTGCTCACGCCACTGAAGTGGGACGCGACTGCAGGTCGGGGCTTGATTTATTGCTGGGTCGATGGTCTTGAGCTAAGAAAGTAAAGGGGAAATGGTGGGGATACGGCAGAATAATCTCAAAAGTGAATCATGTCTACTGTCCTTACATTGTGAGGACATATTCCCCCAAAGTGAGGAAATATCCTCCCGGCATTTAAAAACTATTATCCCATGATACATCCAATGTCACAATAAATGTTCACACGGGAATTCTTGGGACGTGATGGACTGGTTAGTCAGAGAATGATGGAACAATCTAGAGGCCTACTCACACTACACTGAAAAATAAATTTGTCACGGACCGAAGATCTCGGTACACAAAGCAGTTTTCTTTAAAAAACAAACAGACAAAGAAAACCCCGGAACCAAAAACATAAGAAGTCGCCCTCGCGTCAGCAGAAGCCGCGGCCCGGACTCCCTGTTCGGAGGGCTGAGTGGTTAGCCGCGGGCAGGCTGGAGAGCTGTCGGCCCCCGGCTGGACGCTTTGCCTGGATCCAACCCGCGTTTCAGCCCAAGTTCACGCTGTGCTTGGGGAGACCGCCAGCCAGTGACTAAGCAAGGTGGTAATTCAAGGTGAAAGTCATTGCCTCTCAAGGTCGGACCCCTCCGACGGGCCACCTGGGCTGTGGAACTCCCGTGGCTCGGTGGGGCCTTTGTCAGGTCTGCCTCGGGGCTGACGGTCCCCTGTCCAGTCCCACTTTTTCTTTTTTCCTTTCTCAGGTGTGGCACTCCAGTAAAACTGCGGTGTACCAGACTCTGTCCAGGTCTACCTCTTCGCGCGGAGCCTGCCTGAAATCCTCTTTCCAGTGTTGACTTGGACAATGATTTTTCCTTTACTAGTTAGAAAGTTCTGCAGTGCGACTCCACCATGCTTTTGTTGGGATGACTGAGCACATTACGGCAGGTTTGCACACGATTCCTCTGGGTCTGGAATTCTGAACACTGAATTCAGGTCAGGCTCTAAAGGCAGGTGCTTGAGGGGGTGGTAAGAGCGGTCCTCTTTGGCTGGCGAGATATTGGCCTAAATTTCTCTATTTTGCTTATTTGTAATTTTTCTTTGATGTCCAACAAACTTACTCTACTTCTATACGAGCTAAGTAAAAAATGTATATTTATTTACCACGAGGTGGGTAGCAACACCTGGGAGCTTGGTCATTAATTCTATTCAATTAAACAGACATCTGTTGAGAGCACCCAAACTTCCGGACATCATTCTAGAACAGCAGGGGACTGGAATACGAGTCCGATTGCCTTTGCTGCCAGGATCGCACGAACAAGAGCGAAGCAGGAGCCACTCCGCCGGGCCGTTTTGGTCAGCAGACGGCATTCTGTCCTAATTTATTTTAGTCAGCTCAGCTTTGTTGGAACACTCTCTGTGTCCCCGTTTCGGGGGACAGCATTGCTGCATTTAGGAAACTACCCTCTAGATTTACCAAAGGGAGGACATCACCCGTTTTGGGTGACACAGGGCGCTTCTCACCTCATATCAACATGGCATGAGGACGAGTCCGCTGTGCGGACGGGGAAATTCCTCTCAGTATGTGCCTAGTTGGCAGCAGAGTCCCCGTGTACACAGGCCATGTCCTCGCTGGCTGGGGACGACGCAGGAGCATGAGTCTGGCTGGAAAGGAGTGGCTTCCTCTGCCACCCACGCTCCTGCGCTGAGATCCCTGCCCCTCCCACAGAGGCAAGAAGACGAGTGCCATGTGCTTAGAGGCAGGGAAGGGGGAGCTCTGCAGCCCCGCTTGGCAATAAAACAAGATACAAGTTTAAACAGCTGGTTAGATTAGTGCTGGATGATGAATGGGCAGGAATGAAGAGGAAACAGTTGCGTTCTGAGGCTCTGAAAGAAGGGGGCCCCAAATCCCTTACGACAGAGAGAAATATGTGTCTGACGAGGCTGGTGCGCTAGACTAAACTCAGTGATAGTGATGATTTAGAAGCCGGCGTCGCTAAGTTTTTAGTTCTGTGTGTACATTGTTACACCCCCCGCACCCTCTGGGTCTGAATTAGAAGAGACACCCTAACTCGTCTCGGTCAACCTCCAAAAGGGAGCTAATCGGGAGGGGGGTTGCGGGGAGGGGGCAGGGCGGTTTTATGTGCGACCCGTCAGGGCACGGTCTCGGAATGCAGTCTTCCCAAACAGAAACGAGGGCTCCTTGTTCCCCTTGCAGACCTAGCCCGCGCCTGGCAATGTCCCAGAAACTCGGCTTATTCTCTCGGGTCCTAGAACCCGAAAGCAGAAAAAGGAGACGCTTTTCTCATGGCCGCTCAGAGGAAATGGGATAAAAATCTTGGCAGCTGTGGTTCAGAAGAAAAAAACAACAACAACCCTGAAGACCTAAGAAAATGATGCAATTTGTATTTGGGCTATTTTTGAATTTAAAGAGGAGAAGCCTGAGATGAGACAATAATAAAAACATTTCATGGACATTTGATTGAATAGTTTAAGGTAATTGCCTCTTTTTGAAGCTGTTAGGACCACAGGTTTGGGGAAGAAAGTGGAGACTCGGCAGAGTCACATGTCGGTAGCAGCTTCTGCAGAGCGGGTGGGGGTTACAGGGGTGCCCCCTCACCGCCACCCCCACCCCCGGCCCCGGCTTGGCAACCCAGGGCTGAAACCCCTGACAAGCCCAGAGCCCGCCCTTTGACCCTGCACACACTCCCCACCTCCTAAGCCTCATGCCTCGATGGGAGACAGGCTAATTCCTGATCCCTCACTGAGCAAAACGAGTGTTTCTCATCTATTTTAAGAAACACCTTTTTCACATCTTATCTGAAAACTGAATATATTTCATGGTAATGGCCCACCGTTCTGTAATTGGCAATATTTCTTTCTTCTTCCTTGGTGGCAAAGAAAATAATGGTCCGTTTTGTGATAGGTTAAGTGAAAGATCATCACGACGATATCAGCTCCGTTTTCAAGGACTTCTTTGTCCTAGTCACTGGTACGTGCTTTGCAATTAGTGTTTTATTTAATGTAACCTCCATAACAATGTATGAAGATTTGCTTCATGGTCTGCATTGGAACACAGGCCAGGAAACCTTCAGCTGTGAGAACTGAGGCCTCTGGACGGAGGTCCATCTGAATTCAAACTCGATTCTCTTTTTGCTCTGTTACGTCGTCCCTCGTGATGGGCACAGCTGCCCCTGTTTACCCGACTCTAACAACAACAACAACAACAGTGTGACGATAATAGCAGCAAACGCTTGAACGGCGTCTGCACACTCGGTGTGTGTACACTTATTTAATATGACACACCTATCATTACAGTGTTACTGTTATTAACGTTATTACCCTGACTTCACAGCGGAGGAGATGCCACAGACCCACGGGCCAGGTGCCCTTAGCTGGTCGGTGGCAGGAGCACCCAGGCGTGCAGTGTGGTTGCAGAGTCTCGACTAAGCCATCTTGCTCCCACCCTGGGACTAGTGATGAACAGCAGGGACCTCTGCTTCCAGTAGGTGCTCATGGTCTGGGGTCCACGGGCTTTGACCGCAGTCCACTCGTCCGTCTGCAGCCAGCAGATCTATTTTTATCACAGGGTATCATTATCATCTTTCCCCCCTCACATCCTCGGTGCCTCAGTACAGAGCAGGCTTTTCGTAGGTTGCAAAAGAAATGCATATACTGTTCCTCCCTCAGGGGATTTTGTTGGAGTGTCAGGATTTAGCCACATAGAGAATTAAATGATAGGGTTGAAGGGAATGGAAGGAACACGTCTTGTACTTAGCTACGCATTCTGCTTATGCACACATAATCCCAGTAGCAATCTGTTATCGTTCTCGTTCTCTGAGTGAAATGTTGAGCAACAGGGAGACACAAAATCATGTGGACAAAGTCCCATCCGCAGTGACTGTGGCCAGTGCACAATGAGTGGCCAAAACTTCAGTGGTCAGTGAAGGGAAGGAGGAGGAGGGGGAACTCTGAGTGGGAACAGGACAAGGGGCCCGTCGGTGGTACGCAGATTGGTCTGGAGGAAGAGCTGTAGAAGCCACGCAAAAAGCACGTGAGTACGCGTGGCGGGGTTGAGGACAGTGGCCCCGAAAGGACAGGGAGCAAAGGTTGCCGAACATTTCATTTCACAACGCACAGCTTTCAAAGACCCTATAGAAAGCCCCAGCCCTGCTTAGGAGTCAGTGGGAGTCCCAGGAAAGTCGCCAATATCATAACAAATGAACTGAAATTATTTAGTGACCATGAGACAGCACATCGTGACTCTGCAACTTGGAGAAGTGGCCATTCAGCTGTTAAAATCCAAAATCTGACAAACCATATAGAAAATTTGGCCAAGCCTTTTCTTACCACAAATCTGCTGCTTTTAAAAAGTAGCCCAAGATCTTCACAATTAAACCCGGGCGATGGAAGAGGCCAGCATGTGATTTACAATACGCCACTGAATTTGAAGAGCCTTTGGAAGGACGTTTACCCATGAGGAGCGTGATTTAGAGCCCGGGGCAGAGCCGCCTGTGTGGGCAGGAGAGAGAGGGGTGACTGCAGAAGTGGCCTGTCTTCTCCTGCACAGAAGAACAACAGAGGCCAGGGTGGCAGGGGGTGGCGGGGGGCTGGGGCCAAGTAGCATGTCTCAACCAGCCTATAGAATGCAGGTCACACCGGGCTTCTCAAAGTGAAGACGGATTTCACCTCCCCGCTCCCTCCTCCAGCCTTCAGCGCCCACACCGCCTTCCTTTGCAGTCACTTCAGGACAGAGCCGCCAGGGAGCTGAAACAGAGAGTTGGACCAGAGTGCTGTGAAATCCACCCACCAGCTGCAGCAGAAAGTCCAAGAGACACATTTCTGGGAAAATGACCCTCTGTTCTGGCAATGACTACAGAGAATGAAGATGCTTCAGAATCTCGACCCAGAGCGAAGTAGCAGGATTTTTTCCCCTCCAAACTCCTCTACCATACGCTTTACTCTTGGTGTTTGTCTCAGACTCCCAGTGGCAAGAAAGTTTTAACAATGTTTATCCCTGAGTGACTCTGAAGGACTCTACGCTATAAAACATCAGACTTTACTGTATGCTATTTATTAAAACTTTACAGTTCTTTCTCACTGTGAAGATTTTTTATTTCAAAGAAAGAATATTGTAAATGTATTTCTGTGGCGTACTTTAAAATAAAAAAGACAAGAAACTTAGACTCAACTAATGTCTATAGTCTAAAAATTTCCATTTCCAAGTGTAAGGATGGTATAGCAATTTAGACTAACCGTTGCGTCCTGTAATTAAAACCCTACAGAGCAGAAAAGCAAGGCAAATGGCAAGTGGAAAATTTATGGCACTTTGTCGACTCAGCCCTTTGGGGTATGTACAATAGGAAACCCGAAATTCCAGCCCGTTCTATAGTAAGTAGACTGTGAGAGTCCCCAGCTCTCTCTCCTGCAAAAATTAGTAGTTGCTTGTTGACAGTCTAAAAATGACTTGATTGTGACCTGGAGTTTGGACAAATAGATGGAGTAAAAGGTCTGTTTCGCATTCTGTCAACGTAGGGATGCTATTTTTTTTGCCTCCGTGTGTGTTCTTGTAACCTCCCACTCGACCTCTGAAAAGCAGAGGGTGAGTGTCAGTGACAGTAACTTAAGACTGGGGGCTCTTCGGTTGCTTACTCAAAACGTAAGTTCTTTAGCTGTGATTTGTTTTTGTTTCTTTTGTTTTTTAAGAGGCTTGGAACATGAAGCAATGAGTCAAGCGCCATTGGGTAAGGGATTGAACTGAAATAAATTTAAGTCAATTTTGTGCACATTTTGACATGGAAAACCATAAAAGGTGCCTGGTGTGATACCTGCACAGAGCTCTGTTCGGACACCACTCATCCCGACCGATGATGGGGTCTGCTCTGAGCCAGGCTAGAACCGGACGCGACAGATGCCAGGGGCAGTGCAGGAGGCTTCACAGTGACACACCTGTTGACCTGAATGTGTGAGGGGACGACGCTGCTCTGTAGGTACGCCAATAATTGACATAGTTAGGGTAGCGTGTGTTAGCGTAGTCACCTTTAAGATGAAGAAACCAAGACAAAACAAAGGAGGAAGTGCCTTCCCCTGGGAAGTGTTATTCGTCAGAACTAAAGCCGGAAACGCAGTGGTCTGACTCTGGCTGGATGTGGCTTCAGGGGACAGTGCTGTGCTGAGGACAAACGGCAACATGAAGGGGTGGGGGGTGGGGAGAAAAAAGAAGCCCGGTAGACAGACAGGGAGAAATAAACTTGAAAGGGAAAAATTTGAAAAAGAGTGCCTCTTCCACATTAATTTAGAGTGGCTGACAATGCTTTTGTAGAGATTTCAATGAAAATGCAATCTTTGGGAGAGATTTTGTTTGATATTTCAAGAAATGAAAATGCAAATTCTGATCAATCAACAAGTTCAGAAGATCAAAACATGTAAGCAATACCTTAACAGGATGAAAAGGTGGATCAGGACTCAGAAAATGTTACAGGTGGGAGAACTGGGGCCAAACAAAGAAGATAAAATGTGAAACTGATCAATTACAGTTTGACGTTTGGATTCTCAGTCTGGTGACTCGGGTCCTGCCTGTCCTGGCTTCATTTGGAGTGCACCACGGTGACGTGACGGTGACGTGATGGTGAGGCCCACCGACTGTTTACTGCCTGCCTGATGCCCCGGGGCGATGGGAACTGGACCTGCCGCCAGTGACCCCTCGTCACCCTGAAATTCACGTAGGCCGGTCATGGGCTAGAGGCGGGGCCACAGCACAGCAGGTACGAACTTCCCTCTGAGTCCAGGGTCTACAGCCTGGCCTTGGGCTTCACTGTGAGATCTTGAAACAATTACTTCACCTTTCGAAGTTTCAGTTCTCTTGTCTTAGAGGGCTGCAGAGGAGGTTCATGGAGGTTAACACCTGATGCGAGAGTTAACATCAGACTGCACGTGCCTGAGTTCGAATCCCGACCCTTCTGCCTGGGGTCCATTTCACGGCACATAAGCTGCTCACCTTCTCCCCATGGGTTTCCGCATAAGCACCGTGGGGCTGTGTTCAGCACGTCCCTCTCAGACGGTGTTACTAAGTGACCACAAGTGAGACACTCGGTGCCCAGTGAGATGCAGCCAGTAAGCGATAAGGGTCACTATTGTGTAGTCGATAAATACCAGCTGCCGTCACGCGTTTTCATTTTTCATGTTATTCCAACATGCGCCGCCCCCCGCCTGCCCAGCACTGGCAGGAGCCGCCCTGTCCAAAGGCCACTTCAAGGGGCAAGTCTCCGCAGCTCTCCGCCTCATTTCCGAGGGAAGGTCGGGCCTCGTGGGGTCCAGGACCCTTGCTGCAAACCACGATTCTCGCTCCATCGGCCTGGCCACGTTTTGTTGTTGTTTTCTGGGGGGCAGCAGGGTTGGACTCGGAGACCGATTTCGTCTTGGCCAGCAAGTCGTTCAGCACGGTTTACTTTGCTGTGGGAATTAGAATAATTTCGCGAGCCAATACAGACAGAACGATATCTCTTCATAAGCCAAATACAGAAATAACAACCCCAAACAAGGGATGGATTAGTCACACTGCCGTTCCAGGCAGCGGGGAGGGGAGGGTGAAGCCCGAATTTAACGGAGCTGAACCTTTTTACAGGAGATGGTGTGGGAGAGACAGGTCCCAACCCAGAGCTGATTTCCAGCTGCTGGCACAAAAGTAAGAGTCCCCTGTTGCTAGGGCATGTTGCTAGGGAACAGTCACCAGGGTTGGTGGGCGGGCCGACGTGTGGTTTCCTCTGTGTGGTTTCTCACCTCTGTCTGCAAGGAGTCACCTCGCCCAGACAGAAGCTAATTAACGCCCCAAGGGCCTTTGCAGAGTTTTGAGGTGTCCTAAGTGTCTCCTGGCCTAAGCGAAACCCTTGGATGGTCCTCACAGACTCAGCAGTCACAGTCTAAATGTCCCCCCGCCAGTCGCTTCCCCCATGTCCGTGTGGATAAGCGCCCCACCTGCAGGGGCCCCAGTAGCTGGGCTGCTTGTCAAGGTTGGCAGATGGACTGATGACATCCTCACACAACTCACTTCCTACTTGGAGCAAAGCAACTTCTTTTTCTTGGTCATAAACAAACAGATTAAACTTCACTCACTTTCACACTGTCCATGGGGACTGAAAACCTGGGTGTGGGTCTTCCTCCAACCCCCCTGCCTAGTACCCCCGGGAAAACAGCCGCGTATGGAGACACACGGCTCAGCTAGAGAAACTCCGTAGTAAGACTTGCACGAGCGACTCATAGTGGAAGCTACTTAGGAGCTGTGGTGCCTTATCAAAATCCTGAATTCTTCCACCGGCCCCTCACGCCACTGGTCAGTCTTCCTCCGCGGCTGGCTGTCTGCGCGGGAGGCTGAGCTGTAATGGGTTCTCCCCACGGGGTCTGGCTGATGGGAATCCCTCCCAGGGGACCGGAGGAGGAGCTGGGTCTTGATGGACACGGGCTCCTCCCCTGTCAAAAGCCTTGAGCAGCCAGCGCCCCCTCCAATCTTTCTCTCCTGAGTCTGGATAAGCCTGTACTCATCTTTTTGGGCCTAGAGCGGGGATAGTTTTTTGCTGCACCTCTTGCTTAGCTGTTTTATCTTGTACCATTTACCTGATTCTGAAAACGGTATTTCGTCTGACATTCCTGGGGTTTTCTTTTTTCGGTATTCCTGGTTGTAGGTAGCGTGATGGCTCTGTCCCCTACACCCTCCGTGGTTATCAGTTATGATCAGGAGCTGCCTCTGCTGAAGAGAGAAGCCAGCGTCACGGCCTCTTCCCAGGGTGGCCACAGCCAGTGAGTTTCGCACACCACGTAGAAATCACAAGACCCCAGTCCCAACTTTGGGCAAACGCCCTTGAAGAGCCACTGACATCAGAGCTCTCCCAAGAGGGGGCAGAGGCATCTTTAGATTCCATGACAGCCTCACTTCTGCCCAGTTCCTTTCCTTTCCTTCTGAAGAATTGTCCCAGATAAACTTCCAGCACGCTGGTCCCCATCTCGGGGGACATCGCCCAGTGACTTTGCTACTCGCAGTTCAGTCACATCATTTTCTATGGTGATATTTTGTTTCATGAACTTTGCCTTTCTCCTGATGTAAATAGTGGTCTCGTGTTTTTATACCCTTGCTTTTTATACCAATTGTGTCCCCTTTCCATTCTTAAAAGGGGTTCTCCCCTGAGCATGGTCACAAACATTGGTTACTCAGTTAGACCTACATTGTTCTAGGACACGCCGTACTTGGGGCCCTCTGGCCTGCTCTCAGCTGGCTGTTCTCCGCGCCTGCTGACTGGCTACCTTTGCACTTTCTGTTCACCATCATCCTGGAAACTCCTGTCCCCTTTCTCTGTCTGCCCCTTATTTCCTGGTCCCGTATCTTCCTCTTGCTTGGTTTACCTTCTCATTTCAGTGGGCACGTGCTCTAAGAGCTTTCTGAAAAAGGGTGTATAGAGGTAAACTTTTAAGACCTCATATTTTGAAAATATACTATTCTCCTTCACACTAGACTGCTAGTTTGGTTGAGTATAGAATTTTAGATTGGGACTCATGTCCTTAGAATTTTGAAGGCATTTTTCCCCATTGTCTTCCAGCTTCCAGGGATACCGGTGGGAGGATCCTGTCCATTTTATGTGCTTTGAGTTCTTTTTTGGTTGTTTGTTTTTTTGATCCCCTGAAAGTTTTCGGACTCTTTCCATTAACTTTGAGGTTCCAAATTGTCACAATAATGTGACATGAGTTTCTGCTCAATGAGTTGCGAGGGGCCCTTTCAGTTTTGAGCCTTGTGTCCTTTCATTCCAGAAAACTTGTTACTCTTTCTCTGATGGTATCATCTCTCATTTCTTTGTCCTCTCTTTCAGAGACCGGGTCTCCTGGCTTGATAGTCTTGTTTTCTTATCTGTTCTTTTTCTCCTTTCATTTCTGACCCTTTATGCTAATTAGAAATATTTTTTTCAATCTTTCTTCCAATCTTTGTGCTGGTTATCTTTTTAACATTTATTATTATTATTATTACTACTACTATTATTTTAAACAGCGAGATACTAAAGAGCTGATTACGAGCTCCGTTTGCTCGCGTGGAGCTTGTCTGTTGGTGGACTTGACCGTCAGGCCACTGTGTGGGTTCACAGTCTGTGTCTGTAGTCCTTTCCTCTCGCGCTGGTCGGTTTTGCTAGAGATGACTCGACCCTTTTCTCCCTGGAGGTTATGCAGTCTGGCTGCTGGTGTCTGGGGGAAGGGAGCTGGGGGCTGCCGCATGCCGCCTTCTACAAAAGCCCCCGCCGCCGCGGGGGTCTCTTCCTTGCCCCTTCCCCCACCACATTGGCTGTGCCTGAGGCACTTGAACCCGACAGCCCCTCCTGTTCCACTGCTCTGGGCAGTTAATGTGTCTTCTGTCTGGGGAGGCAGACTTGCTTTGCTGCACGGGGCGGGCAAGCTCAGGGTTCACCTCCATTCCCAAAAGACTTTCAAATGGTCCTCAGGCTCCCTGTCTGACCCACGAGTCTTCAGAGGTGTCCGCTGCCTTGAACTCCTTCGTCTTTCCACCATGGGGGCTGATAAGCATCTTGCGGGCTTTGGCTCCGGCTTCGTCTGGATGGTTCAGTCAGCTCCCTTTTCCACATCCAAGGAGATGTCTTCTTTTGTGTGCTGGCCTACCTTTCCCTAGGGGTGTGGGTGCGAGTGTGCGTGCACGTGCCAGTGTGCGGGCGCATGCCATTTTTGTCTTTGCCATCCTTGCTGTGGGGCTCGCGGAGGGTGGGGAGGAGATCTTTGCTTTTATTCTTTCGTCTCTGTCTGAGTGACAGTCTCCCTTATGTCCCCTGCTCCTCCTTGTTAAATGACCGTCCAAGGAGAAGTGTGGCATCCTCCTTTCAGTGACGAGCACAGGCACACTGGAGAGCACCACCCCCACTGAGCGGGTGGGGCACTGAGGGTTAGCCACCGGTCTGGGGGGACAGTGTGACACAGGGCGAGCTCACTGTTGCCCAGGTGGGCCCAGAGGCGAGGAGAGGCAGGGTCGAAGGGGGGCAGCAGGGTGTTTGACACTCTCTGGGCAAGCCAGGCTAAGTGTGTGGGAGATGGGGCTACAGAGCGAGGAAAGGCCTGGCACAGACGAACCCGTAGAAGAATGACAGTGTGAGTCAGCACGCCAGCAAGGTGTTTTCCCCTTTAATGTCCCCCTGAAACCTGCTGTTACGCTGGGTGGAAAGAGGACCAAGGTAAATCTGCCCACGTCATGTAGCTCTCACTTTGGTACCCTTGTTTAGACTTTAGGTTTTAAACTGCTCTACTTTGAAAGGATAAGAGGTAGGGCGGCAAGTCTAACAACACAAGAGGCACAACGGGCTGAATGTCCTCTGTTGCTCCTCCAGACCCCGCGTCCACCTCCTTCTCTCTGCCACCTGTCCTGGGGGAATGACGCGGACAGGCCACACCAGCTCGGCCTCTGAGCCCTCAGCTTTGTGGTGATTCAAGCCACAGGGGTGGCACCAGGAGACCCGAGGAAGGATGGCGTGAGGCCCCTGGGGCTTCCTGCCCTGACCTCTCCTAGCCATCTTCTCTCCAGCTCTGACCTCTAGGCCCTGCCTCCGCCCGACAGTCTCCTTACTGCCCACTCCTTCCTCCCCACGTTGTGTGATTGACAGGGGTCCCCGACTGCTCAGTCATTTTACAGGGGAGTATGGCTGTCTGACCCACTTCCCCCTGAACTTCCAAACAGATGCATCGTGTTGAAACTCTGAGCAGTTTTAACGACCTGCGTTGCCCTGGATGGTAGGGGGCGAGGCGTGGCTTCCTTGCGCTTCCCGGCGCCCTTGGGTGCGCCACTGAAGGATCTGCGCCGCTGGTATGTGAACTGAGTGAGGGGCTCTTCTTCCGCACACTCACACCCCGAAACGGAACTGTGGAACATGCTATAGCTTGCGGACGGAATACTGGCTGTTTTGCTGCGTGTCAGACTGACTGATGTGGCTAGAAGAGGAGGAAGTCTCCGTTCCCGAGGCTGCCTCACGGGCCAACAAGGAAGTGTTTCCACCTACTTCTCCATTTGCCGCCTTTAGAGGTTTGGACGAGAGGCTGCACCTATGTCCATCCACATAAATTATGCCACGAGGCCCGAGGTTTTGACCTGATGACCACGAGGCAAATACTGGATTGGTTAAAAAGTTGATTTGGTTTTTTTCCGTTACAATGGCTCTAGTAGCACTTAGTTGTCTTTAACTTCATTTGAAATAATTTTGTTAGGTTGTATTGTGACAACTGTCATATCAGCGTGCATTTAAAAAAAATGAAAATTGGTGAGTTTTTATGTAGCCATTTTAATATTGAACAGGGAAGAAACTATGCAACATTTTTGGCATATTATGCATTATTATGTCTCAGGCTAGGAAGATAAGCACTTGAAAATATCAGCTGACTAGATGAATGAATGAAATTGTAAGCCTGGTAAAATCGGTCAGGGGGTGGGGGCAGAAGGGTCTCGCAGGAACAGAACCTTCTGGGGGAACTCTGCTGTTTGCTGAGGGGACCTCCTCTCCCCCCGCCCTCCCTCACGTTATTAGAGTAACATAGTAATTTATTAAGCATTCGCAGTCTAGGCCATTTAAACTTTTTCATATGAACTTTCTTATTCAGTTAATATTAACGTTAGCTCTACTTTTCATGTCCTTTTTTAGCTTTTTTATTCTTTCAAGCATAATTTTACATATTGAGCCAAACATGTTTTCTCTATCAAAATCTTATGGAAACAATAAAGTTTTACAGATGGACCCATCCTGAAAGTAGGAAAATCCAGACCTCAAGGCTTCTAGAATGACAGTAACAGACAGTTTATCATTCCTCCCTTCTTTATCTGGCGGTGGTCCCTGCATTGTAGCAATCAATCAATAAACTTACTGAATACCAAATGGCCCCCAAATTGTGGGGTACTACCGACGGCACGCACACACACGCCCAAAGCAGAAATCATGGTCCTTGCCCTTAAGGTACTTAGAGTTGGAAGTGCTTAAATTATTGTACGTAAAAATAGCAAAGAGCAGTTAAATATTAAACAGCTGGGAAGTGGCTAAAAGCATCACGGAAACCCCCGTGGAGACGCTACCGTGGACCCGAGCCAGCAGGAGGCGTTTTGATGAAGGCCGCAGGGTCTGAGCCAGGGCCCCCCAGGACAGGGAGGAAAGGAGGGTCTCCCAGTCCGGCTGGAACGGCGGGGCCAGGCCGCTGCTCATGGCTGTGAGGCTCAGGAAGCCTCCACTCTCCTGGGCAGTCAGGACAGCGACAGGTGGCACTGTCGTTTGGGAAGTAGCCCGAGTCTTCGAGTCTTCATGTTTGAGGCCTGGAACAGGTGCACTGAGGATGCCTGGGGGGACCGAAGAGGTTTGCGGTGAGAAGCTGAGGGGCTGGTCCTCCGCCTGAAGAACGGCTGGCGAGGTGTGAGCAGCTCAGGGAACTCGTGGCCTGGCTTTTGCTTATTTAGTCTAACCATCTGCTTGTTTAGCCTGCATGTCGATGGCTTCGGGTCCGGAAAGATCGGGGTTTGGGGCCCATTTGCGTGACTGTGGGGAGTTATCTCTGAGTCCAGCCTGCGGCTGGGAGGACGAAGTGAAAAAACATGAGCAGAATATGTGTGTTTTCCCTTTTCCCTTCTTTTCCTTTCTCTGCTCAGTCACAAGCAACGACACCCACAAAGATCGCCTAACCGCCCCCTCCACAAACCTGTGACGTATTTTGGAGTAAAAGGATGGTGACTAAAAATTACAGTTGGACACACCAGTAACTAGAGGCTGACCCTCACTGCATTGCCTTATGAAAAGAAAAAAGAAATGAGAAACGTAAGGAGTGTGAGCCACTGAACGAAAAGCTTGTCTCCCAAAAGGTGTTCTGTGTGTGTGTCACTGCAGCGTGTTTGACAGCTGTCACTAAAAGCAGCAAAGCACACCGTACTACGCAAACTGTCACTCCTGTCCTCTTGCGACAATCACCTCTTTCTCCATCTCTCCATCACATTCTTTCTCCTCAAACTCCCTGGCTGATGATTCTGGCTGTCCTAGAAAACTGGGGATACCAGTAACTGAGGCCTGAAAGAGCCAGGCTGGTATATAACTCGATTCCAAGGTGATTAAGTTTGGGGGATACAACTGAATTTGCATGGCGAGCTTTGCTGAGAGGGTGGCAAGGGGACGCTGTAGCATCACGTGATGTGGGACTAGTTAAACCTGTCCGTAGGGACCTGCTGACATTTCATCTTCGCTTTATTTCATTTTTAGGCTTTGAATTCCTTCACTAAAAGGTGGGGGTAGCTATGGTGTTGTCGTCACGGGAATGTTGCTGCCCTCTTTCATGGATCACGGGGGCCTCGTTCATACACGCCTTCATATTTGGTGGCTTTTCATCATACTGCTTCTAACCGAACCACTTAAATGTGATTTTACGCTTGACAGACGAACTAAATGGAGATAGTCAGCCCTAGAAGCTTCAGTCCTAACATATGAATTAGTGCCTGTGAGAGTCTGATGGGACAGCCCAGGGCAGAGGGGTTGTGGAGGACCGAGCTCTGATCTACTCTGGGCTTCCTGCAGGGACTGATCATAACCAGGGGCACCCAAGGTATGGGGGGACTCCCGCTACGTGACCACTGGACTTACGGTCTGAGTTTAGGGTATGACAGGGCCCTCTCACAGGGACTCTACAGAGTCTGTCGACCCCACCCCAGCCTCATGATGCTGCCAGGCCCATCCTGCCAGGTGAGGCGGGCAGAGCACACCTTCCTGCTGAGTGCAGGGGTGCAGCTCTCCCCTTTTCTAGGCTGTCTGTCTGTATGCATGCTTTTCTTGCAAGCATTTTAGACTTTCTGGTACAAGTTGCCAGAGAAATGGGGCTCTATTTTTCACTTTCACATAGGGTCTCTGGGACAGTGAGTCCCCAAAGAAGATGATGAAGCTGGTACCCTGAGTCTGAAAGTTTAACCGGAGGCTGGGCCCCCAGCGTGCTGGGCAGCTCTTCTTGCAGGCGGGCTGAAGGCCTCGCCGCCAGACCTTCGCTGTCCGCCTGGTTGTTACGAAATCACCTAGGTTCGTGGGATGGAGGGGGTACGGACGCGTCCCCTTCGGCAACGGCGGCGCTGGCTACACCTGGGCTGCTAACAGGCACGCAGGGCGCCCTTCCAATGTCCAAAGCAGAGCTTCGGGGTCCTTCCTCACCCCACATCCTTAGCTTTGTTCTGCCCTCCTTCCCTTACCAAGTGGCCCAACACCTAATAGCTACATGCATTTGAAACATGAGAACATCTTATCGCTTCCACTGTGACTGGCATCCAGAGTGTTACCAGGTCCCCTGGATGACAGCGGTGGCGGCACCACGAAGGGCTTTCCCTGGCCCTCTCCATGGCTCCTGTGCCTGGGTCCCTCTGGTAGCGTCCCATGGCAAGGAGAATAAAACACGTCGTCTCTGCCATGCTTGCAGAACCACGCACAGGCGGGCCCCTGACTCTCTCTTGGGCTCTCTCTCCTGCTGCTCTGACCCGCCACCCTGGCTTTCCCGCAGGGGGCCGAGCATGTTCGGGGACTTCCTCGGAGACTTCGGGTCACCTGTTCCCTAGGCAAAGGAGCCTCGTGCCCTGGATCTTCACTCAGCTGCGGCCTGGTCATCATCCCACCTGCAGGTCGCATGTCTGTCCCATAGGGAGGCCGGCCTGGCCGATCCCCGCTCCCCTCTACTCACTGCTCCCCGTCCTCCTTCTGTCTGGTTTCTTCTCAGCACTTAAAACGATCAGAAATCTTATCGTAGATGCACTGCTGATCTCCTAACTAGCTTACCAGGCCAGTTACCGTCCCTGAGGGCAGCAGCTATGCGGTCTCCAGGGACAGAAATGACGATAGCTTAGTCGGAGGACGTGAACCCCACCAGCGTAAGGCCAGCCCTTACAACCAGCAAGAGAGTCTGTATCAGGTAGTCCAACCGAGTCAGTTTGGGAGCCAAGACACAGAGGCCTTGGCGGGGGCGGCGAGGGAATGCAGCAGGGGCGAAAGAACTTAAATCAAGAGGACAGCATCGTGGGGGGCTTTGTTCATTCAAAGGGGGAAGGAAGGAAGGAGACCGGACAGTGGCCACTGCACCAGGCGACAGCGTAGCCTGGCACGGGAGGAAGCGACCTAGGGAGATCAGGCGGACGTACCTGAGAAGACAAGATCTGAAGCTCAGCGCAGGGATCAAGTGACTGAGCCCATCACTAGACAGTCGCCCATTCAGATCTATCCGGGCTGCTGTTTCCAGTACCCGCTTCTTCTGCCACGCCCCCTGGCTATGTAGACAGTCGGTCTTCACTGGCCACTTTCTTTTGTGTCTAGGCCCCACTCACACATTAAAAATTTTCCTTTTACATAATTCCCCCTCCCCAATTTTAATGTGATGGGTTAAAGATTATAGGTTGAATAGAGACTCATACCACGAAGCTACAAGCGAGCAAGGTAACAAAGTAAAAAACTAACAAAGGACCATGATATCAGCTCTATTTTCAATTTACGTGAATGCTCATAGGGGACTGCCCTTCGGTTTTGCGAGCCAGCAAATCCAGTTTCTAGGCCTAGATTTCCCCGAAAGACACAGGCTGACTACAGACTAATCACATTAAGAAAGTTTCTTTCAATGTTAGCTTTCGTTATCCGTAAAATGAGGCAGTGGTAACAAGTCTTTGTTTCTTTTAGTTTCATGGAACACAGCCTTTTAGCTTGTTATATAGAAATGCTTTTATTTATCCTACTTGTACAAAGGACTTTTTCAAAAACATTTTATTTATTTATTTTTAGAGAGTGGGGGAAGGGAGGGAGAAAGAGAGGGAAAGAAACACCAAGATGTGGTTGCCTCTCGCGCACCCCCCACTGGGGGACCTGGCCCGTAATCCAGGCCTGTGCCCTGACCGGGAATTGATCCGGCGACCCTTTGGTTCTCAGGCCGGTGCTCAATCCACTGAGCCACACCAGTTACGGCAAAAAGGACTTTTAAAGAAAGGTATTACAAAAAAATTTCACGCTATTGTAATTTGGATATTTAAACACATCAACGGGGGAGATGACATACAATAACAAACAATTTTGAACTGAAACAGAGACAGAGGGACACACAGACAGAGAGAAGATACTTACGGGCTTTGTGAGAAAATGGCTTTTAAAAATGTCTCAGTGAGCCCTGACCAGTGTGGCTCAGCTGGTTGGGTGTCGTCCCGCAAAGCAAAAGGTCGTGGGTTCGATTCCTGGTCAGGGCACACGTGTGGGTTGCGGGCAGGTCCCCGATTGAGGCGTGTGCAAGAAGCAATCCATCGAAGTTTCTCTCTCACGTTGCTGTTTCTCCCCCTCCTTTCTCCCTCCCTTCCCTGCTCTCTAAAAATGAATAAAAACGATCTTAAAGAAATGTCTCAGCAGCAGGTCGCAAGCCACCCCCTATTTCCTGGTGCCTCCGGCCTGCAGGAGAAAGCGCATTCTCCCACGCAGGTGTTCTCGGAACTAAACGTCCTAGGAAGTTAGCATCCTGCTTTACCACGGACAGGGCCTGTTTCGCCTACTAAAAATCTGTATGTCACAGGACTTCCGGGAGACCCAGCTAACAAACCCTGATCATGAAGTGCTTGACGGAAGGCACAGTCGCGCACAGGCTACCTGCCCGTGCGGTAAGGCCTGTCTTTCTGGTGTGTGCGTGCCGCCTTTGTGCCTGAAACGACAAAGTGAATCAACTGCTAGGACTTTTCTCTTCCTGCTTGGTCAGTTGGCTTGCTGGGTCAGCGGTTTCTCACTCAACAGCAGCCCACCTGATGGGAAACCTTCCTTCAACCCCTGCACGGGGGTCTCCCCTCATGAGTCCATGCGTTCGTTACTTAGGAATTCATACCTGCTCGCTTCAAGGGGAAGAGCACCACATTCAGGTTAAAAATCCCCCAGGCAAACGTACGGCCTTACTGATGTCGCTGGAGAACAAGAGTCCGCGGCGCCTCGCTGGTAGAGCGTTTGAGGAGCAATGGAAAGAACGCAGCAAAACCACCGTGCACAGGGCATGCCCTGGCGCCCCGCGGTCCTGGCCCAGGGTCCAGCCCCGAGGGAGGTGAAGGGACGAGCCAGGGAGTGGGGTGCAGGGAGGGCTGCCGGTCCACACGATGCAGGGGCTCCACTGAGTCACAGACTCTGAGGCTGAGTCACAGACCCAAGGGCCCCCTTCCTCTCCCAGCCAAGCTCAGCGCTCCGACGGGCAGGCTCCAGGCGCATGAGGAGAAATCGGGGCTGTGCACAGAGGACGGAGGCAGGCAGGGAAAATTGAGGCCTTTTCACAGAGGAAGCACATTCCCACCACAGGAAGACCCTGGGCGGATCTGAGGAGAGGCTCCCCCCACCCCGCCCCGAGAAGACAGCCAGCAGAGCTGTTCTCACCAGACGCACGGGCCTTGGACACCGACGGGGACGGCAGATGACACCCCTGCTTTTGAGGCCCAGGAGAGGGCTCAGCCCTTATTTATCTTATCCGTCCTTCTCTGGAACCGCAAGGAAAGGGGGAGACGTCGAACACTGTGGAACTTCGGAGCCCTGTTTATCATCCAAGGGCCTTCTGCTGTGGAATTCTACCTTTGGAGTTGGTATTTGGCTGAGGTCGATTGTCTGCCATGTTTTTTTCTCCCTGCAGTCGATCAGGTTTATAAATACATGTAATGTTTTGCCTACTTCTTTTCCTGTATTTCAGGAAAGTAGCCCTTGGCCTGCAGGAATGCGGTTTGATCATTTCTCTGTATGAGGATGAGGGCTGCTTAGGGGGGGTTGCTGATTTAGTTGGACGATGAACGTGTCATTAGATGCTCTTACGTTTCCCTCCAGTATATGCTAAGGTCGTCCCAGTTGGATGTGATGACTCACTCTCCAGGGAGCACTGACCGGGTGTGAGCGGTTGCTGCACACTGAAGATGAGCATCCGGTGGGTGGGGTTAGTAGATTCCTTCTCAGGTGTGACGGGCAGGGCTACACACACACCACCCTGTTTCTTGTGGCTTAAGCGAGGCCCGTCGGAAATCTGGGAAGAACGTGGGACTTCTCTGATTGCAGCCTGCCGGTGATTCTCGGCTTCTAATCTTTTTTCTTCACTCCAAGGGCTGTTTTAAGTTTTCCAATGTCTGGCCGGCTGGTGAACAAACATAAAGGTAGAGCAGCAGAAGCTGGTCAGAGGTAAGAGCGTTTGATTCTGTAATTTTGGGGGGATCACTTGAAAAGGTGCTGGGGGGAGGGGAGGCCAGGGTGTCTTTGCTGTATTGTCTTGGAGAATTTTGCTCTCTTTTTCACTGAATGTTTAGCAACAAAGGAAACAGATATCAACGCCTACATGCATTTTATGAATATTTGGATATACTCAGATTTGGTAATACAGATGTTAGGAATGATTTCCACCCTTTTGTTTCCAAACTGCTCTCCCCTCCCACCCCCTTGGAACTGGCTTTCAAATTAGCACAGCATGCTAACTTTATAGCTATGGGGGGTGAAAGCAGCCCAGAGATGCGCACTTTTAGGCAGAATTTTGCTCCCAAATCTTCTCCTCTGCCTTCTTCCCCATTTTAAAAGTGCTCTATACATCATTTTGAAGGAGGCTGTAACTTCAGATTCAAATTCATGATATTGCTGCTAGGTATTAAAAAAATAATATAGTTGGAGAATGTTCTTCTAAACCACTCTACCTCTGTTGATGCTAAAAGGCATTTCCTGATAAAATATTTTCAAGATGGCTTCCTAAGCCCTTCAAGAGCTTTGACTTGTTAAATATTTTATATGAAGGGCTTTCCTTCCATAACAAATAAAGGTCGTGTTACTAGTAGTAAATTTCACCTAAGAACAGTAATGGGCAACACAGAGTTAGAGGCTGGGACGTGCCCGACTTGGATGCGTGCTGACGACGCTGGCTACACTTCAGGAGAGGTGCCGTCTAAAAACTCATCGCTGCCCTGGCCGCTGTGGCTCGGCTGGCTGGGCGCCTAGAGTCCAGAAAACCAAAGAAACCAAGAAAGATAGATTTAAAAAAATCCTCACCAACATACGTTACCATGAAACTATAGAAAGTTAAAGACAAGTGAAAAATCTTAAAAGTTTTCAGAGGGAAAAGACAGATTATGTTTCAGGATTATTTAAAAAACTCAGGTTTGATTAGGGAAGCTGGTAGACAGTATAATGGTATTGAATATATAGAGAAGGAACACTTGTCAACCTAGAATTCTTTATCAGTGAAAATATTTTTCAGGGATGAGAGAGAAATAGACACATTCCCACTCAAACAAAAAATGAGATGAGACATCAGTTCTGACATATATTCTGGGCAGAAGGAAAGTGACCGCAGGGGACCTACGGTGAAAATAAGACAGGAGAGGAAAAGAAGTGGCGAACTTCTGAGTAAATCTAAACAAACACTGACCATATAAAACAACATTAATAATGTACAGTAGCTTTGAAGGGCCTCTGAAAGGTCCTGGTGTTGTTTGGAAGAAGGCTGATGTATTGATAAAGTCTGGATTTAATCAGTTAAAATTTGCCTGTGAAATTTCCAGGATCACCACCAAATGAAAAGGAACAGAATACAAAGCTTCAAATAGAAAGGGGGAGACGTAGAGGCATCAAAACAAAACAAAACAAAACAAAAAAAAACCCAGTTAATTCTGAAGACGGCAATGGTGAAGAAAACAATACAGATCAAGAGAAAACAAATGGAGAGCACAGCATTAGAAGGCAGAAATAAATTTAAATATATCAGCAATTATAATACACGCAATGTTGTAAATACTTAAAGAGTCAAAGGTTATCAGAGGAGAGTAAAAGTAAAAATTAACACGTGGTAGATAAATCTGAAACACAGTATCTTAGAAAGTGTTAATGTAATAGGACAAAAAGAGATACATGAATACTAGGCAAATAGTAATCAGAAGAACCCTGTTTAAATGCTAAGGCCAAAGGAATGACTGGAGTTATAGTCACAACATAATGATATATTTACCAGGCAGACAGAACAATTATAAACTGGTTTGTGTATTATAACACAGCCCCAGACTATATAAAGCAAAAACTGCCAGAATTATAAGTTGAGATAAATGAATCCGCCAGTGTAATTAGGAGATTTTAACAAGTCCCTCCCATTAATTGAATTGTGTCAAGCAAAGTCAGTAATAGAACGATGTCAACAACACTAACACAATAATGCTTTACCCAGGGTGTATTTTTAGAACACCTTACCTATGCGCCGCAGAACACAGAGTCTTGAAAAACAAGCAAAAAGTTAAAAAGTTCAAAACAGTTTAAAAGATTAAGGGTTTACAGGCTTTGACAACAATATAGACCATGTTCTTTGACTACTGAGGCGGTGAAGAAACGCCAGTGTCAATTGTCAAGTAGGGAATATTGTTGCTGAAACAGTATCTTAGGAAGATCTGACACCAATTTGGAGGTTTGCCCTTTCAGACTTTGCATGAATCATGTCAGAAGTTCTGTGTGACGTGTTGCTAAAATTATACCATGGTTTTAAATAACCATATCACCGAGATCAGTGTATACAAAATTCTCCGTCTGTGATTCCCTCTCTTTTATCTGACTGATATCAGAATAGATAAAAATCTTTTGATTATGGTCAACTTAAAGGCTAGTGTAAAAATTTGCTTGGTGTGTACATATGTTGTATTTTCCCTTCATATTAAGGGAATTTTTTTCAATTTCCCTTAAAGCAAATTGAAAAAAAATTATATTATGTAGGGATGTAACTGTCGCTTACATCCCAACAAATGGGTGGGGAAATATGACTATTTCCACTTCATAAATGAAAAGCTTCTCATGTGGGCATCCCGGGCAGGGTTCCTTTTTGGGGGGAAGAGAATTAATTATAATGAAAGGAGAAGTTCTAGACATTTAGTAAGACTTGGAGCAGAAGTGGTTTTTAGTTCACAGAATTTTTTTTCCCAAGGTTTTGCAGTATGGTAACCTCTTGGGTAGAAACAAGTTTTATTTGGGGGAAAAAATGCCTGTGGGATAGTTTGCTTAATTGTGAAACTGAAATCCACAGAATAATTTCTGAAAAGGTCACACAAAACCTGTAGCACTTGTAAACTGGAACGTCAGGGTGTTCATATGGTAATACAAGTAATTACTCCCATTGTACAAATGCAGGAACCGAGAAACTGAAGTTAAGTGTCTCAGCCCAAGTCAAGTTGTGACAACCCAGTATGCTAAACCATACAATTTTTTGTGTCCTCATTATGTCCTGTCCTTATTTGGGACTATTCGGTCTGCGGCTATGCCATATATCTGGTTGTGTTGCCCGAGTAACGCCCACCTTTGGCAAGAACATTTAAAATGGGTGTGACTGAGTTTCCTTTTAGGCTCTTAAGCCTAAACTCTGTACTGAATTCCCGAGGCTCCTCCTTTGATGTGGACGTGTCATGATTCACCTTTTTCCGACCACATTCCGTTTCCTTTCCTCTTACCTTTTGCAAGAAGCAAGGGGGACGCCACCCCTGTTTGGGTGACCAGCACGGTGCCCAAGCCTCAGGGTGGTAACCGTTACTGGTAGAAGCCGTCAGGAGGTGTCTGTGCCCGTGTGCAGCCGTGGATAGTCCTTGGAATGTTCTTCATGAGAATTTTCCTCCAGGTCTTCCACGAGGGGCCTGGGGACGAGGGACAACAGAGAGAGGCATGTGGGGTGGAGGTCGCGCACCAGCAGGGGACCAGCCGTCGCCCCCGGGCTGGCTCGCTGCCTCTCCATCTATAAGGTGCTGGTCAAAGTGTCTGGTGCCTGGAATTACGCCGCGTCCCAAGGCTGAGCGCACACCTGCTCCCTGTCCCCCGACCCTGCACCTGACAAGCGGCACCCCCCACCCTGCCTCAGTGGACTCCTAGGGGGCCTTCCACGCCACCTGCCACTGTGAGCGTGTCCACCGCTCAGTCCTCGCTCGCGCTGCGTGTACAGGAGCGTCTGTGACACCGCAGTGGCCTATTTGGCAGGTGCTCGCGGGTGGACGTTCCCGAGGGAGGAGGGGGCGGCCTCGGCTTCCCACCGCGTCCCCAGGCCCCGGCTGCAGGGGGCCAGGCTGTCAGGCTGCCGCCGCAGGGACGGAAAACGCCCCCAAACGGCGCGCCCGGAGACTGCGCACGGCCCCACGCGCCGGGGGCCGGGTTCCGCGTGGGCGCTGCCGCAGGCGGGGGCCGCGGCTCGGGGGCGGCTGGGGCGGCGCGGCGGAGGGGCAGCGCGCGGTCAGGTGCCCAGGTGCGCCCGCCCCGCCCCCGCCCTGGCCCCGCCCACTTCCTGGTCGGCGGCTGCGGCGCAGGAACTGAGGCCCCGGGCGGCGGGGACACGGGCCGCGCCCGCATCTGTCACAGAGGCCGCGGCCGGGCGCGCGGGCGGGTGGCGACAGGGGCACCTGAGCGCTGCCCCGCGCGACCCCCGAGCGCGCGCGCGACATGTGACCATGGACAGCAGGACGCGGTGAGTGCGGCGCTAGGCCGCGGGCCTGGCCACGTCCCCGGCGGGCTCCGGCGTCGCGGCGCGAGCTGCGGTGCCCCGGCGGCGCCCGGGGCTGGGATCCCCGGCAGGTCCGAGCGTGCCCCCTGCGGGGTCCCCCGCCTCTGGCCGCCCCGCTGCGGGGCGCCCCTGGGTGCGCGCGGAGCTCGCAGGCGCGCATCCACTGAGATGGTATTTTCATGGGCTAGCGAAGCCTGCAGCCTTGCGTTTGGTGTTTTGTTTTTGCTTTTTGTTTTTCCAGGACGTTCAGGAGGTCCAGAGCGATGGGAGTCAGTGTGGGGATTTTGCTTCCTGTTTTTTCTCTCTCGTTTTTAAGTCCTGAAACTTCCTTGGCAAAGAAGCCCTTCTTTCTTCCCTTACCCCTGTTTTCCCACTTCCCCCCCGAGTTTAAAATAATGAATGTCGTGTATATTTGTATTACTGTGAAGGCTTCTTAACTTCGCAGTGTCACGTAGTCGCTGTTTAATTTGGACGCCGAAGAGACGTACTGAGGAATATTAGGAAAATAGGAAAATTCTGTAATGTAATTTTCTGCAGTGTTCGACATCATGAAGGGGGCGGGGTACATGATTTAAAAAGTGTGCTTTTGACATTAGTTGCTGATGAGAGAGGCAGTGGCCTGAGTCAGATTATTACCACTTAAACAAATTAATAGTGGGACGGCTGAGGATATGTGTAACTGAAAATTAATTGATATGGCTTGTCACTTCCTGTTTCTGGATTCTTGCCTTGTAATAAAATTTAAAAAGAAAAATAATGTTTATTTAGAAGCCTAAAGTGGCAATAGTGTTTGAAGGAAGTGTGTGATAAAAACAGCCAATGTACAAAGACACTAAGGTCTTCTTACCAGGAAAAACTGAAATATATTAACACTTTGGTCACGTGGGCGTTGTGGTGTCAGACTTTAATCTTTTATCTTCTGGCAGAAAGAGATTAAAACAGAACTCTTAAAAAAAAAAAGCATCTCAGTAGATTTCAATGCACTTTTTGAAACTAAGCCAACACATAGGTTGAATGTATGAGAAACTAGTGAAGAAGTTGATAATTTCTGAATGACGCAAAGCAACCGTACTGTTCCTAGTGGGAAAATCGAATATGGAGGCAGATGTCTAATTTCCCCAAAGATAATTGACCTAAAACATAAAGCAAGGCTTTTTGTGTTGGCCTTGGAGTCTGTGTAGTTTGCTACTTTAAACATGCTTAAGTTGGGTAATTATATCTCAAGAAAAATATATGCAGAGCATCACATGTAAGGAGCGTTATAGGTGTTTCATGACCATCTAGAAGGTGGCGGTGGGGGGACCGGGCTATTCATAGCTTACGCTTATGTTGCAGGTTCTTTGAAGGAAGTCTGAGAACCGGCTGTTGAGCTGTGTAGGCAGGAAAGGTGGAGACGCTTAGAAACGTGTGGCTTTTGTTTTGATTCAGTAAGATAAAGGCAATGCTTTACATTGATACATCACTTAATTCTTCATAAGGTATTTGCCGATGTATTATTTAATTGATAGTCCTCACAATTATTCTGTGATGTGAATTCACTTTATAGGTGAAAAACAGGCTCACGGGTTAAATGTTTCGCCCCAAGTCCCTGAGGTCCTGAACCTCAGCTGTCCTCAGTTGCTGAACTGGGGAAGAAGCTTTATTTCTGTTACATTGTCATAGTTATGTGGCATCTATTGAGATAAGTACAAGATTTATTTTTAGAGTTATGAAAATATGGACTTTATAGAGATGTTTATTTATGTCATAGGAAATAAATATAACGGAGTTCTTTTTCATCTAGGGAAAATCCAGAAAGAACCTTTGACTTGGTACTGAACGTGAAGTGTCATGCCTCTGAAAACGAAGGTAAGTGTGCTATGTCAGTTCTCCTTGTGACTGAGCCTGTCCAAACAGCTGTCCCTGTGGCAGATGCTAGGTCTCAGCGCTGGGCTTGTAGAAGTCAGGAGCGTCATAGTGGCAGCTTTATTTTTAGGTGTGTGCTGTACATACAATTCACAACACAGCCTTTGCATCGGAAGGCCACACCTTTTCATTTTCCTTCATTCGTCTCCAGCAGTTTAGCTCATTTTTTAAACATCAGTGCAAAGGCGCCGCCAGTAGGGTGGGAGCCACACCAGTTCCCTCGCGATGTTTCCAGAATAGCCCCCTCTGTTGGCTTTATATCATGAGCACAGGGCCTGCAGGGGGAGGGCCACAGTCTGTGACATCTTCTGGAGGGGTTTCAGCTGTCAGTTCTATACAACTTCCTGAAAAGAGGACACTTTGGAGGGTTTTGTCAGTTTTCCCCCCACTTCGGTCACATGTACTTACTTATATGTCTGTTGGGGGGCTGGTGGAAAAGGTCGAGGGCTACCTTCCTGCGTCCTCCTCTCAGTGTGTCCTGTGTGATGTGCGTCCAGGGATGTCGCTGGTGTGATTTTGCTGATCATTTCCTTGGACGCTCGATAACATGCTGATTAAGTGCGGGGTCTGTGGACATGACGTGTCCATTCTCAGTGGAAAATCAGGTGACACTTTTAGCTTCAGAAACCGGCCAGCAATTATATGTGCTTTTTTTAAAGCAATTATATGCTCTTAAGAAATCTGGAGCTGCACACCTTAAAATAGAGGAGCCCAACCCCAGCTGTGGCAACGTGGGCATGACTAATTTTAGGTAGGAAGGCACACACTTTCCTGGCTCCAGCAGCCCTGCCAGCGGCTCTTCGGGCCTGTTGGCACAATGGCAGCACTCAGGTTGGTCCCGGGCAAAGCCAAGGCCAAGGGCAAGGAGTGGATGCAGGTTGTAGGGAGCCTTTTCCAGTTCCGAAGGTTATCTTTCATTGTCCTATCTGTAAAAAGTTGGTCCATTTCAGGCCCAACCAAGTTCTCTTGGAAGACTCAAATCCACACATGTTTTTCCAGCTCCAGTTTAAATCTACCCTGTAGTGTATTTATGGTATGAATCAACCTTCAAAATCCCTACCATTACAGTAGCTAAGGCGCCTGAAGCAGTGCTCACCTGCTGTGTGTGTTTGTGGAGCAGGCTCGATGCCTTCGGAAAACGCGCTTTCTCTATACCTTAACTTTTATTTTAAGTTTTTCTCAGAGCAGTCTTTTTTCTTGTTTGAAATATATCACTATCCCATTTCTTTGCAACAATGAAGTTTAAGAATATCCGATCTGTCCTGTTCTCCTCAGAGGTGACACTTGAACACCTCTCACGCGCATGGCGGAGAGCCACGTTAGTCGTGACGGACCTGCCTCGCTCCACTTCAGCTTAGAGGAGTTGATATGTTGGAGAACCGAACTGCTTGGGCTGAAAAGTCTTTAGCCTAATCGTTAACCTTCTTAACTGAAACAGAGCCCAGCTCACCTGCCTGGGTCAAGGGGCAGAGCTTGTCATTACTTTTGATCGTTCTCTTTTTGCCATGATTGCACGTTAAGTTTTGTTAGTCCACAGACGTATGTCTGAAATTCATAACATCACATAATTTCCATCTTTTTAAATCTATCAATGAGAAACAGGTTATAAAGTGAGCAAGCACAAGGAGTTATTAAGAGGGAAACCAGTGCCTTTCTACAAATCTCTAGCATTCAGTTCTCCAAGTCAACAGGCGTCGTTCCAAGCCCGTGTCTTCAGCCCCTTCAGTTCTAGCGGAGCCGCTGTGTGTGAGCCGCGGCGATTCTGGAGCTCGGAAGAGCTCAGGCTTTGTTTTTAGGGTGCTTAATTCAGAGGTTTTCTTCTCTGTGGTAAGAAGGGTTACGTTAAAGCATAAACACAAGAGCAAAATAAAGGATAACAAAATCTGTTTTCCGGGGAACAGTTTTTACTGTTTTACACCCAGCGGTGATGTGAAGGGAGCTGTTATAAAACATGCTTTTCATAATTAACCCAAAACAACCATGTTCCTGCTGCTCAAATGATTACCACGGAAAAGGAATGGAAATCTGACTGGAGTTCCAAAGCCCGATAGTACGAGGCCTGGGGCCCGATCTCCAACCACGGTGACGACAGAGGTCAGATGATCCTGGGCGGGGGAGAGAAGCCACCTGAGTAGAGGGACTCGGGGATGCGCCCTGACTGGCGGAGGCCACCAGCCACTCCCTCCACAAGACTCCCCGAAGCAGCAGAGCTCGGTGGTAAATGCTGCTACCCCGTTTTGCCCCTCTTGCCCCGCCCTGGGGCTCACGAACCACCCAGGGGTACCACCCGCCCCTCCGGGTCTCTCTGGGACCTCTGGAGATGAGTGGGCGGGAGCCCTGAGGTCCAGGCTTCAAGCAGATGTCCCAGACAAGCTGTCTTGCTGGTCATCTGTGCAGTGACCCCTGGGATGCTGGACAGCAGGGTAGCACCATAGTTAGTCTTGGGCCTGGGCCAGAGCCTAGGTCAGGGTAGGGGTCACACAGGACAGGGGACCCTTCATAGGGACGCTGGGAGCTGCCCTCCAGAGCAGAGTGGAGGACCTTGGACAGCACGTGTTAATGTGATCTTGATAAAAGGGCCCACCTGCCTTGGGGACACGTGACCTGTGCCCTTGGCAGGGAGTTGTGACCTTCCTGCAAGGGCGTTTGAGTGGCTGACGCCTTCCTCACTTTCTTTGCCCTTTCCCATCTCTCAGGAACTAGTTAGTCCAGTTTGATTTTTCCAGTTTGGTCATTTATTGTCTTCTGGCCTTTTCGCTGTTCATAGCGAAATCGCTACTTATCAGGAGGGTCTACATTTGTATTTTAACAGTTTTTCCAGCCTAGTGAAGTAGGAATGCAATAAATGGTTAAAATAAATGCTCTGGGCCTCTCTGAAGGTTGCAATGAGCCCATCGTGCCCAGGTGTTCCATTAAAAAGGCTGGTTAGCAGCAGATGCTAAAGATTTTTTTTTTTAAAGCTAAACTGAACCATGTAAAAAGCGTCCACAACTTTTCTTCTTTTGATTGTGACTTAAATAGTATGAACATGACTAACACTTAAGTGTCTATCTAACAAGCTATAGTTTTTGGTCGTTTAAAAAGTCAGTGTTACCATATAACTATGCTTTTATTTCAAATTGAGAGTTTGAAGTTTCTAGATGGTTTTAGTACTGTTTTCACTTTGATACATATTAAAGGGAGAATGTCTAGAAATTATTAGAGTTATTAGAACATTTCTATTTAACTGTCCATAAATCTATTTATTTAAATAAGAGTCTGACATATGTCTCAGTTTAGTAGGATTTTTTTTTTTTTTTTTGCTAACATTTAAAGGAGCCTCCATTCTTATGTAGACCTGAAAAACAACATGTGTAAATTCGGATGCTTGAGGGCACAGATATAAGGTCAATTTAGATCACAAGGACTCTTGCCGGTTCCTGGAAGAGGAAATCTAGAAGCAGGTCATCGAAGCTCTAGGCTCCTGTCGCTTCTCGGCCCCACCACCGCAGCGTGTCCCTGGGAGGCCGGGACGGCCACAGTCCCCGGGCAGCTGTCTGAGAAGCTGGGTCTCTGCTTTCCATGTTCTCTCTTTAGAGCCAGGAAGTTTCTTCCCCAGGATCCTCTGGAACCTGGGATCCAGGGAACCCCAGTTGGACTGGGCCCGACCATTCCTAGAATAATCCTTGGGGGTGTCGCCCCAGACGAGTCAGTGGCAAGAAGATCACAGCGGCTCTCCTGAACACCTGGCAGGGAGTAGATGCTGGGGCACCAATGAAAATGCTCTTTGCGTTTCTTAGGATGTTGATTTCTCTGTCGATGAGCAACTGACCCAGCAGCAGCCAACAGTTAAGTCGGTTTATGCTAAGATTGGTAACATTCTATGAAGACTCTTGGCTTGCTTCTCCTGTCCACTTTTTAGTAGAGATGCTCTAAATTCTTCATTTATCCTGAATAATTCACATGGTAAATAGCTTTAGCGACCAGTGATCACTGTTAGTCAGTGACCCGTAATGGTGTTAGTTGTTGAAATATAACTTGGTGTAGCTAGCTCGTACAGGCGATCTTCGTCCTCTGATCTATTTGGACTTGCTTCAGGCATCGCACTGAGTTTTTGGAAACCAACTCTGGGAAGTAGTTTCATATAGGTCCCCACAAATTTGAAAATAGCCCTGAGCGGGGCTGGCAGTCTCTCCAGCGCGTGTCTTGTTTGTTAGTAGAATTGGTTCTGGTGTCTTCGGTCAGTTGGGACATCTTTACACAGAAGTGTCCCTGGCTGGACAACTTCCCCAGTCACTTCTGTTCCAACCACCCCAGAGGGAAGTGCCAACATCTGCATGAAAACGTTCCTCCTCCTAGGTTTCCAGGCTCACGGCTGCCGTCACTCTTCTCTTTGCTGTCTTTGTTCCGTCCCAGCGTCCTTCCGGGAAGTGCAGCCAGCAGGGTGTCCTCTCCTCGGTTCTAGTAACAGAACTGGCTGTCCCCGCACTGCCCTGACTTTCCCCACAGTGATCCAGGACTTCGGAGAAGTGAGAGGCACTTTTTCCTCAACAGGAAGAGAGGAGATGCCTCCCCTTTGGGATTCCACCGGGGCCAGGACGGGCACTCCAACAGCCTCCTCTCCTGTGTTTTTTAATTTTATTTTATTTTTAATTTTTAGAAAGAGTCTATTTATTTATTTTCAGACAGAGGGGAAGGGAAGGAGAAAGAGAGGGAGGGAAACATCAATGTGTGGTTGCCTCTCATGTGCCCTCCACTGGGGACCTGGCCCGCAACCCAGGCATGTGCCCTGACTGGGAATCAGACCAGCGACCCTGTGGTTCACAGGCCGGTGCTCAATCCACTGAGCCACGCCAGCTGGGGCGGGAGCATTTTAATTTTAAAGAAAGCCTTGGAAACTCAGATTATTTGAACTAAGGATCAAATGAACTCTGCCACTTTCTAATTAGGTTTTCTCATTTCCTCACCATCTATATTGATCCTCTGTAAATTTGTGATCAACAGCTTTAATAAGTGTGTAAGTTTCTTTAGAATACTTGAATTTCGTGAAGATGTTTGCTTTAAGTTAATGAAATAAAGCTACTACAGCTTCAGGCTTAGAGCCTGAGTGATCAATTTATTTTCTCTGATTAGTCTCCCAGTTAAATGTTTTACAGAAATAGTAGTAAAAGCAGTGCTCATTCAATATGTCTGTTAGCATTTACAACTTTGCCACTCAGCTGTAACAGCTGGGACTGGGATTTGAACCTGTTTCTCTGATTCTCGAGCCGGAGCTCTTAGCCATGGCACTGTGCTGCCTTTAAAATTACCACCTCTTTCTAACAGCATTGAAATATTTCACAGCAACATTAGAAAACCACCCTGTTAGGAAGTCCCAGGTTCTAGGCCTGACCTAGTGACAGTGACATTGTCCCGATCTGTAGCAGGTCTCTGAAGGTGGCGAGCGGAGAAGAGCATACCTACCCTAGGGTGCTCGCAGCCGTCCTTCGTTCCTTCAGGGATGGCCTCTGAGTGCCAGGTGCACACCAGACGCAGATGAAAAGTGGTTGATGACGCGCTCGGAGAGGGAGTGTCCGTCCAAGTCAGTGATTGTACCAGTGCAGTGGGGCAGGGACAGGATACACAGTGTGTGGCACTGAGTATGAAGGGGATTGTGAGCTCAGTTCTGTGCGTGGGGCCCCGGGGATGAGGGGAGACAAGAGAGGGGACAGGCAGGGATAGTTCCAAGGGGATGGAGGGAGACGCCGTGAGACATCCTGTCAGTTCTTGGTTGGGTACCAGGTGGTTGTCTTCTCCTAAAGTTCGGTGGAGTTCTACATCGTATTCAAAATCTTGTGCAAATAACCAAGAGTTATTCTTGCTTTTGGTATAAATGTTTATGTTTAATGAAGACGATCAAGAAGCGTTCTTTCTGCTTGGCAGAGAGTCAAGTTTTTTCTTGTCCGCTCAGAGCCTAACACAGTGTCCGACCCAGAGAACGTGCTCAGCAAATATGGGCTGGATGTCACAGCGCCGTTTTTAAGGTTTTTAAGGCTGAGATGGGTTTTAAAGGAAGGGAATGGAAAGTGCAAAGGGGGTTGAGAGTTTACTCATTCTTGTGAAATTCATCTCTTCTTTAAAAGTTTACCAACGTCATTGAACAAGTGAAATTTGTGAGAGATGCCAAAAAAGAAGTTTGCCGAGGACTGATGCCTTTGTCACCTGCCTGGTAGCAGTGGCATCCTATTTTGAACTTGGTCTTTATCACCCAGACTTGTGCTAACCACCTGATTTTAGGTTTTTAAGGACAAGCACCTCTTCAGGGGTCTCGTAGGTTTTGGAGGGTGTATTCCATGTGAGTGATGTTCAGTAATTACTTAAGTTATGCTCTCTTATTGAAGTAAAATTAGTAAAAGGTTGTGCTGTATTTCCCATACCTATTATAGATTTTTAAAATATGCTCAAAAGCTGGAATGTGAAGAACTTTGAAAGGCTATAGGTTTTTATCATCACAAGCATTAGGTGCTTTGTTTAAAAAAAATTTTAAACAGGACTGTTGATAAACCACAGACTCTGTAACTTAGTTGGCAAAGCCGAGAAGATCAGATAGCGCCTTTTCCTCTTTCACTTCCTTCTTTATCATTTGAATCTGAAAATAAAGTGTAGAGCTATCAGTTTAGTACATCTGATGGTCCCCTGCAAAATGTAGAGGCGTCCAGATATTAGTCATTTCGAAAACCGTTTCATCTTGGTTCGGTAGCAGAAATGCACTGTGGTGCGGATGTGTTCAGAATTCAAACCTAACGCTCATTAAAATTAAGCAACTCTTTAAAATTTTAATTGTAAAATTTAGACTTAGTGATTTGGGTAAAAGATTATTGGAAGTCACTTATGAATTTGTGTAGAAAAATTGGTTAAAATGAAACCGATAAGTTCGGATGTGTCTTAACAATACACTGGACACCATTAAGTCCTGAGGGGCTGTGCATTCAAACTGTTTGTCAGTTGTTGAGTTTCTTTTGAATAAACTTGTGTAGAAGGGGTTCAGAAAAGATTAAGAGGCTTTTTTTTTTTTTGGCTATCCTGGTGTACTTTGGATATGATGTTTGGAAGAGGAAGTTGAAATATTTGGGGAATTTTTTCAAGGTCTTACTCATTGTTACTCTTTCATTTTCTGTTTCCTAATTTCAAGCAATTACTGAGGTGAATTTATTTGATTTTTTAAGAAAATAACGTGTCACCTCTCTTTATTTTGTTCTTGTTACTGCAATGGACATGACAATGTGTCCGAGTTGCAGTTTTGCTATGAGGCGCGCAGTTTTGGCCGTGACCGTCTGCGGCATCATTATTGACAATAAGTGGCAACACAGTTTCATGAAGATCATGTGTCGGTCGTATTCACTGTGCCCAGGTTAGATATGTTCTCGAAGGAACAGTAAGCTCAGAATTATGTGCAAAAACACTAGTTTCCAAATTTGTAATGGTTACTAAAGGCCTGGACAAACGTAGGGTTACAGTTGTGAGTATGCGGAACATGCAGTTTAACCTTGTGTTATTATTTATTAGTCATTGTATTATTTTCCATGCAAACAACTGAAAACCCCCTTTTGCCCACCCCTGTGTTGCATTTGATAATGACAATGTTTACTCCAAAAAGTAGGAATATTAAAAGGGAATCCTAGATGAAAGTCATAATTTTAATTTGTAAATATTTGTTATATCTATAGCAAATAGAAGACATAATAAATCTACTTTAGTGTATAGTATAATATATACCAAAGTATAGTAGTATAATTTATCACATTAAGTATAGTATATAGTATAATATATAGATAGTATAATATATCATATATACCATTATCCTAAATTTGGCTTTTGAGGCTAATGTTCCTGTCCAGAATTCTTTATAAAAACCATTATAAAATCCATTTGCTTATAGTTTCCTCGATTTAGGAATTTATAAAATCCTTTGTTAATTTTTTTGACTCATTTCCGTCAGGTATTATCCAGATTGGCACCGACCAGGTGGTTTATAGGTGGAGATGGAATGAAGAGAGGAGGTGGCGTTCATGTCACATTTTCTACCTTAAGCCTCGTGTCACACACTGTTCCTTTCTTTCTTAGGATGTGTTCACGGTGGCGGTCCAGTACTGACACCGAGGTCACTGAACACGCTGGCGCTGCCGTCTGAATCATTCCAGTGAGGCTAGGTTACACTGAGTCATACAACTGTGACTTACAGTTCATATTTGTATGGTGTTTTGACTTCTAACGATTTGTATTATGTTTAGCATAGATGGCAGATTTAGCATAGATGGCACACTTATGAGTGTGGTTGGTAGGGTGCTAATATCGGTGTAACAATTTACAGTTTTAACTTGAACATTTCACCTAAAATGTCACATGGTGCGCTTGAGTGTGATATTGTGATGTTACAGAATTACATGCTTATGAATAAAAGATTTTGTAATAAAAAAGGGGTGTTATTTGTGCCAAACCCTACATAACTTATATTTACTTTAAAATGCAATTTTAAATATGACTGGAATTTACCTTTTTGCAATACAGCTGAATTTACTTTGGCTAAAACACAGTAATTATCTATGTGTTGCGTTAAGAGGCTTGTCAGTACTTATTTGAGTTAAAACATGACAGTGGTTCTGCTGGTTTCTGCGTTGGCCAAGCGACTTAAGTGAGGGTTCGGTGCTCTCTGGAAACGTCTTCCTCCCACACGAAAGGGCAGTCAAGAGTGTTGAATCTTCTGCAGCAAAAGGGAGGACCAGTGGCCCGTTGTCTACTTCTGGGATCTGTCAACAGCAAATGGGGCAACGGGGCCTGCCGGCGGTTGGTGTCATCTCCTGCCATTGGCGTAGACGTGTTAAACCTCGGAGCCGGTACTCTTGCCTTGTTTCACTTTTACTTTTTGGTGTGTTTGGTGCTTATTCTTTCATTCATTAGCCATTTGGTATTTTCATAGCCCTTTGAACTGTTTAGCTTAATTCTTTAGTTTTTAATTTTACTTTTAACTGCACTTTGCTTTTTTTCTTATTATTTTTGTATTCATTTCTTTCGTTTGGTTTCTAAAAAGTATTTATAAAAATCACTTAACAAAATACTTTTTTTCGTTTAGAAAAAAGTTATGGTTATTTATACTTTATAAAGTAGCTGTAAGTTCCTCCGATGGCGGAGGCCAAGCACCACGTTCATCTCATTCATTAAAAGTGTGAAAGAGACTTTTATAGGAAACTTATCTTTCAGATGCTCAGTCCTCACCATGTGGCGGATGACGTTTGAACTTTTGTTCTCTCTCTGGCCAAGTTGCAACGTACTGTATTTTCTTTGGGGCAGTCGAGTCAATGGTCAGTTTTTTAAATGATGGAAATTCTTCCTAGTTTAAGCTCATTTTTTCCCTCTGTGTTTACACATATGTATTCACATAGTTCCCCTGTAGGAATTGTCTTCCCATTTGGAAAAATCTGGTATTCCTCTCTCTTCACTGTTTCGGGGACCCGTGCCGTTATATGTTTACTTCTGTTCTGCGATGTCCTCCCATCACTGATGTTCATGGTTGGGAAAGCATTTGGGGCCGGAGACCGTGACTGTGTGGCTGCAGAACGGGAAGGTGTGAGGGTCAGCTCCTGGCCTGCCTGCCTGCGGCCTGCCCCGGGCAGCTTCCTGAGTGTGGCTTAGCAGAGGGCGTGTCCCGCAGGGGTCAGGGGTGCTGCTGACCAGGTGCCGATGACACGAGGCTGATTCACAGGGTTTTTCAGGCCTCGCGCCTCCTGCCTGGATTTCGGGGGTCCGCAGCTTTCAGTTCCTGGGAGAGAAGCGTTAACATCTCCAACTGAAGTGACGGGTTTGTTGATTTTACCCTTTTAGTTTGGTCAGTTTTTGTTTCGTGTGTTTTAAGGGTCTGTTATGAGACACATGCAGCTTTGAGAATGTCTTCTTCATGAACTAACCATTGTAATGAATGGAATTTATTTGTCTCTGCCAGTGCTTCTGTCTTTAAGTTCGCTCGGAGGGACGGCCCTTCTCTGCCTTTCCTACAGTTAGCGTCTGCGCGCGTTTCCTTCCTGCCGTCTTGTCTTAAGCTGCCTAGACTTACATCTGCATCTGTATCTGATATCTTTATATTTGGATTTTCTTTTTCTATTCAGTCTGACAATTGGTGCCTTTAATCAGAGGGATTAGTACACTTACATTAAATGTAATGATTGATATGTGTAGTTTTTTAAAATAGTTTTATCGAGCTCTAATTGATAATGGTTAGGTTCAAACTATTGCATAAAAACTTGCTAAGGACTGTATATTGACACATTCTCATATTAGGCTTGTTCTGATGTAGATACCAGTATTCGAACATTAGAATCAACTTTAAATCACGTTAGTAGTTTGAAACGGCTTTAACGATCATTTCCTTCATGAATGTGTATAATCGAGGACAACAGCGTCGTAATCATGTTATTTACTTATTTGGTAACATACAGCCTCAGCAGGGTTGAGCGGGAGAGCCAGCTGTTTGGAACTCATGCTTGAATTATGCTGGTTGCCCTGCTCAGCGCTCTCAGAAATCCTGCCGCTGCAGCCAGAGGACTTTCTGGCCCGAGCGGTTCTTCCCAGCAGCCAGTGGTCCTGCACTTGACTGGAGAGAGGCTCAGTCAGCTCTATGGACACACAGGATAATGATTTACTGGCTTTATCCGTTTTCTTTGTAGCCTTGAGAAGCTCCAGAAAACAGAGTCTCTTTGTGAGGGAGAAAACACAGCCTTTATAGGGAAAGCTTTGAATGCTTCTCTTATCAAAATACAGAAGGCTCTTTATCTTTCGATCCGTTGGATTGACTTATCAACATAGATATCAGTTTCGATTTTCACTCCTTCCCTCAGAAATACCGGCAGATCTTCTGGCAGGCGCAGGGCTGGTTCAGCTGGTTTCCTTGGAAGTCATCACCGTTTGTGACAAATGTTTGTCTCGCAGAAGAGCGGCGTAAATGTGGTCTTGTCTCCCACTCATCCCCCGTACCATCGCTGTGCTGGACTTCGAACCTCAGAGGACCTGGTTATATAACCTGGCATGAATCATTTCCCCTTTCTTGGCTCAACTTCCTTTGGTTAAACAAAGGCTACAGATTGCCATTCCTGAAGCCCCTGGCTGTTTCAACATCCCATGAAATGAATGGCATTTGGCTCTCGCACTAGGTGATCCACACACTGGGGACTAGGATTTGGTTGTCCTGTCGGTAGTTCTCTCACCACACACAGCACCGCACGTGGGGTACTGTTGTGGAAATTTGCTTGGAGCCTCAATTCTCAAACCTCAGCTCTTTAAGAATCAGTTTTTCTACACGGGGCTGTCTGGCTCATAGCTCTCTTTTTTTCCCATCATCCTTCCTTTTCAAATCATTCAGATAAAGACTAAAAACGTTTCTATGTAGTGGTCTGTGTGATCTTCAAATCCCACTTTTGACCTTTCTGAGCTTGTCCCCTGCCGGTCTCTCCTCTTGGCCTCTCGGCGGCAGCCAGACTGGCCTCCTTTCTACACCAGGAACACACTGGAATGCCCCCTCGGGCCTCTGCGCTGTCAGTTGATTCTAATGCTTTCCCCAGGATGTCTACATAACCACTCTCTTTCCCTTCTTCAACTGTTTGCGCATTTTCAGTGAGTGAGACACACTCTGACCGACTTCATGAAAATGACACATTCATGATTAAGTTATCTGCCCAGCCCCAAATCAAACACAGGTGCAGGGCTGTTCCGATAGGCTTCGTTGATAAGAAGATGAACTTTTCTGCCCTAGGATAGTTGAATGGCACTCTTAACAACACCTGAGACATTACACATTCTAATTTGGAAGTGAAGGTCTGATTTAGACGCAGGAAGTGTGTGTATATCGTAGAGGACGTAGGAGAGGCAGCCAGTGCCCCCCAGCCTCTGGATGGACGTCCTGATCCTGCATCAGGAGAAATGACTCGGGACCCAGACACACAGAAATCATCTGCGATTCTACACCTTGAAGTTTGAACTTTGAGCCGGTCGTTGCCTATGCACTTTGTCCAGACTCTTCCGTTTCAGTGTCATCCTTTGCCAAGCTTAGATTTTCACGTAACTTTGGAACGAGTAATGCCATATACCACCCCCAAGCCCGACATCTGTTATGTATAAACATTGATTCTCCCCACCCTGCAAGAATAAATGTATTTCTTTTGTTAAGCTTGTTGGTCATGACCTCTAGAAGTTGTCAAGCTAATCATCGTTTAAAGGTTTAAAATAAAACACATTTATGTTTCTCCTAAAGTTTGGGAAATTAATTAATATCACCGTAGGAGCCATATAACAGAAGCAATTTATTCCTTAATTCGGAATACTTTGTACTGTGGTTGCAAACCTGTCTTATTAATCGTTATCCATTTGTGGTCTCTTCAACTGTTCTGATTATTCTACAGTTTCTTCTGGTTTTTAAATTATTAATGTACTATGTTCTGGACAATTTTGAAAAGAGTAAAAAGATTATTATTTTTTAATGCCAATAACATAAAATTATCTATTTTTGTGCATTCTCTTTCAGATTTCAATATGAGCTTACTTAATGTGGCTGTAATCATATGTAATATAATTTTTACTTAATAATTTTCAATCGTGGTTGCTGCCCTGGATGTGAATTATAAGATTATGTATATTTTAATAACCGCAGTCCTACCCAAGCCATTATAAATATTCATGAACTCACCCATAACTTAACATGCTTGAGAGAATTCTCTTATTGCCATGATGTGAGCAAATATAAATTTGTCTGATATGTTTAATATTTACAAGCTTAAAAAATTTTACAAATAATTTTTATATGTATGGTTTGGTTCATACCATCATACTTCTGTTCCTAAATTTTAATCAGATACATGGTTTGTGGTTTACTGTTTCTCCTTTGTTCAACACTTAAAAACTTCTAAGATAAATGCTATGAAATGTTAAGATATGCTTTCTATTGCCCTATGCATTTTGACCAGTTCCTTCTGTGATAAATGCAGCAGTAAAATTTCTAACGAGAAGCAGCTCGTGTAAAAATTGGAAACAAATCGGAGCCCACTGCAGTTCTTCGCGTGGGCCCTTGCGTTGGGCTGGCTTTGAAAGGCAGGAGGCGGGCGCGCCCTCCCGGAGCCTGGGCGTCGTCGGCGCGCGTGCGCAGGGGCTGGGCCCTCGCTGGCCCAGCGCGCAGCGGGGGGCCGCCAGGGTGGGCGAAGGCCTGCGCTCTGCAAGTTCTCCTTACGGTGAACAACGGGAAGTTTCACCGTGTGGTCACATACCATCTTCATCAGCTTCCCCACAGGAAACCTTGGTTAGGTTTCAGCCGAGCGGCTGCCGGGAGTTTCTTTGCGCGCGACCCCGCGGGCCCCCGGAGTCGTCTTTGCGCGCAGGGAGTGGCCAGCTCCCTCTCTCGGAGGCTCCGTGGTGCCCCGACCACAGGACGAGGGTGTGGACTCTCTTCTCTGTGATTGCTAATCCCGTGGCCACACATGGTGGACAGGCTTCCGTGGGAGAGCAAAGGAAACTTCCCCGGGAGGTGAAGGGTTAGCAGCTTAACCTCTGACCGGGAAGGAGAAAGCCAGCCAGGGGAAGCGCGTGGGGAGGGGTCCAGGAGGGAGAGCAAGAGGGTGACAGTCATCGAGGTCTGTGCGCTGTGTTTATCAAACTGCGACTGTCCG
>PVJD01010489.1:6640-53404 GCA_004026545.1 Mormoops blainvillei | reverse complement strand
CTGAGAAGCAGGTGAGGGGGTTTGCTGCATGGCTGAGACATGGCGGAAGGGGAAACACTTGGAAATAAGAGAGAATACAAATAAGTAACTGACTTGATGTTGCTTTTTGTCCACACGATTCCTTTATGATGGTAATGGAGAAGAGCCTGACGTGCATTGTTACCTTATTTAAAGCTTTCAAGAGCAACTATGTGCAGTGTGGGCATTGTTCCCACTTCACAGATGAGGAAACTGAGACACAGAAGGAATTAATCCTTTGTCCAAGGTGACACAGCTTGCAAGTGGCAAAGTGGCTGTCCTATGGCCGAGACCAGCTACCTCCCTCAGAAAACTCTACGTCGTTGACTGGGTGTGTTAAGATGCCTTTGACTTTAAACAACGGAAAACCTTGGTTCCAGCTCACTTGTCATCTTGTATCACAGGCATTCCCGTGGGAGGGTAAGGCTCAGGCAAGGTGGTTATAAAGTGCATCAGGAATGGCGTCGAGGGCCCAGGTCCCCTCTCTCTCCCTGCTCTGCTGTCTTCAGTGTTGGCCTCCTCTTCAGGCTGGTCCCCAAATGGCTGTCCCAGATCCAGCCTTCATATCCAGACAGGGCAACGTTCAGGAACAGAAAGGACCGTCTCCTCCCAGTTCTCATGTTTATGGGGAAGGAAACTTTTCCAACAGTGACCCCTCCAGGAGATGTCACCCATCAGCACATCGGGCAGCGATGGGTCACACACACTCATTCCTGAACGGCTCCGTGCCTGGTCTTAATTTATAAAAGTGACTGAGTGACAACGCGGAGGACTCAGTGTCCCTGAAAGAAACGTTTCATTGTTACTCAGAGTTCCCTAGAAACAAGAGGCGCTGCTCGCCACGCAGGACCAACAGGGAACTCCGAGTTTTGGCCAGGAAGCAGGAGGCACAAGGAGAGAGGCTCGGCCAAAAGCCTTTACTGGGGCTTCTCAGGGAAATGGCAGGGCAGGGTGAAGTACGCGGCTTAGGGACGGCGAGTGTGAAGAATTTCAGGGGGCTTTGGGTTATGGGGCGGTCCTTGGTTGCCTGACACCTGGCTCTGGGATTGATTAGGGCAGAGGGAGGTTGTCCTGGGGTACGAGGGTCACATAGAAGCCCTGGATTGATTACTTTGCAAGTCAGAGCTAGCCAAATGGCTTTTTAAGATGTCAAAACATCATAACATCCAGAAAAATGTTTCCGCGTTACTAAAACGTGAACCAGTCACGGACAACGAGAATGGCATGACCTTGACTTGCTGCCACTAATGACTTTGCAATAAAATGGACATGGGGATGTCAACCCCACTGTCCAGTGCACAGAGCAGGGTATGACGGGAGGCAATGTGTTGTGGGGGTATGTGTGTATATAGAAAGGAGAGCTGATTTCTAGAGTCGCACCATAAGGTAACTGATACAGTAAAAGCACACTGTTGCATGTGGTAACACAAAAAAAGATGAGGGTGGGGAGCGCTAACATCTGGATTACAGTAATTTGGTGTTTAATGGCAGCAGGCTGAAAAGCTTAACCAGTGAAAGTACAGAAATTCAACATCCCTAGGCCTATATTTACTCTTCCCTTGAAAGGGCTTTGGCTGAGTATTGTCCAGGTTTCATTCCAGGGCTGACCCGCCCGTCCTCCCTTAGACTGACAAACTCTGTCTCTAGCTTTTATAATACCTTTAGTCAAGGCTAGCTTTTTCACAGATGGGGGAAACAGTCTTCGTCCTTAAAATAATGTTAAATATCTCTGCTCTGATAGAGTAGCCTAACTTAGAGAGCAACCTAATCCCCCTTCTTTCTGAGTCCGGGTTAGGACACCGCCCCCCTCTGTCCCCCTGTGTGAAAAAGCGCACCTGCCTCTTGGCCATTTCTCTCTGGCTTATGCATTTATAAAATGTGGACGTGATAGAAATCTTTTCCCTTAACCGTACTACTCCAGATCTGAAACATCAGGGCAGGACGATATTGTAACATTACACAGATCTTGGGAATGTTGTAACATTGGAAGGTATTCTTAAAAAAGAGAGATTCTGCTGCCTGCCAATGAGAAGTCTGAAGATAGCTGATCTTCACGAGATGAGTACACCAAGGATCAGAGAGCTTAACAAACTTCCTCAAACTTCACTGCTGGGTAGGGACAGAATTCATTTTCTTTCTTTTTTTTATCGTTAACACTATTACAGACGTCCCCATGTTCCCTCACCTTGCCCCCCTCCACCCAGCCCCCACGCCCCTTGGCCTTCTCCATGTCGTTGTCTGTGTCCATGGACTATGCACATATGCCTAGGTGTAATGTAGCTAATCTCTTCCAGTCCCCCCACCCCCTTCCCTCTGAGGTCTGTCCGTTTGTTCCAGGTATCCACACCTCTAGTTTTATTTCGTCCACCAGCTTATTTTTTCATTAGATTCCACATAGGAGCGAGATCATGTGGTATTTGGAATTCCTTTCTCGGTTCTAGGTCTGTTGGGCTTTATGCCATTATATGTTTTTAGTGAACCCCCATCAAAGGTACTCGCCTTATAATGGAAGTTTGGACCTCTGGACTTCCACTTATAAGATAAATAAGTACTGGGAATGTAACGTACAACATGGTGGCTGTAGTTAACACTGCTGAATGGTATTTTTGAAAGTTGCTAAGAATGCAGATCTTAAAAGTTCTCATCACAAGGAAATTCTGTACACCGTACACTTATACAGTGTTTTTGTCAATTCTATCTTAATATAACTGGGAAAAAGCACTTGCCTTTCCTTTGCTGGCTTCTAAATTCTTCAAATCTGCTAAACAATTACTCCTACTCTCTGGAAGTTAAGACGCTTGATCAAGAGACAGTTTCCAAAGAGATATTGCTGGAAGCCTCTTTGTAGTTTCTTGGTTCCTCCCAGCACGTGGGCCCTAAAAATGAATGCTTTTCCCAGCTGGAAGCGGTGCAAGGCTCAGGACCAAGACTTTCACGCCCCAGTTCCCAGGTACCAGCCGTTTGCGGGGAGCCGATCACTCTAAGGGTTTGACCCTGCATAAAAGAGAGGAGAAACTTCATCTTCCTTGCACTGAAAACTCATTTATGCATTTGTCTTCTCTGGAAAGGGCCTCCTAAGGAAAAGGTGATCCTTACAACATCTGGATTCAGGAGAGAAGTCATGACAGTAGACCTCGGGCTTGATGGTTTCAGTACATCTCATCTGAGGTCTCATCCAAAGCTGGAGTTCCGACAGCGAATGAACCAGACAAAACTATTTCTGTAAAAATAACCTGGGACAATTCATTAGCTTTGCCCATACACATTACTCCTACTCTTTGGAAGGGAAAGGAAGTGCCCTGCTTTGGGGTGCAGTGAGGGAACGTGCGCTGAGTGAAGAGAAAGCGAGGCCCACACGACCGGCAGCTAAGAAGGGTGGAGAACGTCACCCAGCCGATCACTCACTGCTTATGGGCCCCACTGTGCCTGCTGTGTGGGCTTCATTCTGATACTACCCATAAGAATAACACCCAAAGACAACGCATGCTAGAATCTTGCCTGTTACTTTCAGTATCTTCTCTGTGCCTACCTATACGTATGTGTGTATTTTTCTACCTGTAAAACTTTGTCTTATAAAGTACATACTCTTTTCTATATGGACTCTGTCACTTCAAATTATAAGAATCTCCAAATGCTTTCAACTTCAATATTTAGATGTTACAAGGGATTACATCATACCATGGAAGCTCAGCAAGGAAATATAGAACAGTATTTACCTAACTTCAGATAAGGGAAGGCTTTCTAAGCAGAGGTGCAAAAACCCACATTTGGAAAATCTGATTTGGCTTCTTAATAATGAACATGTCTTTACACAAGAGAGCTGCATAAAAATTAAATGGTAATTAAAGCTGTTAAAAGACGCTTTCAGCAATCCACGAGGAGAAAGCATATGTAATCCTTTCAGAAGTCGGCAAAGACGATGAAGATGGAGCTTACTGGAAAATTTTTTCAATCTCTCCCCGCGCGCCTAGTAATCCAAGGCAAATAAAATGAGATACCACTGCACACCATTTAATGGCTACGACTTGTGGGTAAATGACGGTATTCAGCCCCGCCGACATTGAAGTCTCTCCCGCGCTCGTATTGGGAGCGTGTGGATGTGTTCCAACACTTAACACTCTGATCGAAAGAGACTTTGGTTCAGTCATTTCCCTTACGGAGAAACATTCTCAAGGAAAAGCTGCGGCCGGGGCTCAGGCATGGGGCCAGGCTCCATGGAAGACGGAAGGCAAGGGGCGGGGCCACAGGGCTGGAGGGGCGGGGCGGACAGCGAGGAACGCAGGGCCTCCTCTGTGACGTTTGGGCCTGTGTCATAGGGCCCCGGTGAAAACAGGGCCGAGGCAGAGGTGGCAGGACGCCACAACGCCATGGCAAGTGAGTCTCTTCAGCAGTCCCCGGGGGGGCTCTAGGAGTCTTCATCTATGGGGTCCTTGGGCAGTCGGGCCCTGAGATGCAGCGAATCAGCCGCGGCTGACCCGCACCGGCCAGAAGCCCAAGCAGACCCCAGCTATGTCTCTGGCGACCGTAGACGCAAGCGGAGCAGACCTTCCATGGGCCCAGAGTCTGAGGACAGCCGCAGGCCTCCGGATCAGGGAGAGAATCTGCGGCAAGCTGCCACACCAAACCGTGGTAAAAGAGTTAAGATCACATCTGAGTATGCTTATCAAACTTTATTTTTGGACGGGGAAAGCAGTGACATTAAAATCCGGGCTCTGGGGAAAGTATGGTGCTTGCACAGAACGTTTTTATGTCGGTCAGGCTACTTTGCCATTCTCTTGAGGGGTTCTTGGGAAGGCTCTCGCAACGATATTATTGACCTGGAGATTAAGGACCAGAATATAGATGCAGAATCCCTGCACTTTGTCCTAGGCTCGTTGTACAGGGACGAATATGTCATTAGGGAGCCCCTTCAGGTTCTAGGAGTTTTGGCAACAGCGTGCCTGCTTCAAGCGGAGGACTTAATTCGGCAATGCGAAGAGACCATGAGGGAAACAACGGACGTGAAAACCGTTTGCGGCTATTATGCAGCAGCAGAAACCTACGGTCTAGATTCTGTAAAGACGGGGTGCTTTGAATGGCTTCTCCACAATTTAATGACACATCCAAGTGTTGAACTTTACAAAGAACTCAGGATAGATCTCATGAATCTGCTCGTTTCTTCTTCGGATTTATTAGTAATGCAAAAGGAAATAGATGTATACACCACACTTAAGGAGTGGATGTTCCTTCGCCTTAACCCAGCTTGGAAAGGATCGATGGAAGACCTTTTAGTTAACGCGAACAGCTGGTTTTCCAGGCACAGAGAACGTCTTGGTCACATTGCCTTCCTCGAAACCAACCGAGGCATAGCATTTCAATCAGTTTTTAAAAAGCTGAGGTTTCAGCACATCATCTGTGACCTGGGCTCCACAAGAGTCATGGAGCAAGATGCCCTGATACCTTCAGAATGGTTAGCACACGTTTATAAACAGCAATGGTGTACCTTGCTCAGAGCACAACAATGCAGCGAAATTGGGCCCCGATCCATCGAAGGAATAGGACTGGAAAAATATAGCATGAGATGTGGTAAAATGATTGCCGAGGATGGAAAATACTCCTGGAAGTGGTCAGGTTGCAATTTTGGCTTTCCTGTACATGTCATCTTCACCAGCCATTACGTAATTTTCAAGCAAAACACTTTCCCTGAGCCATGTGATGGTTCCGATTGTTTACGGCCTGTAAGAAACATTGCGTTCCGATTAACTTTGCTATATTTCAATTCCAGTGGAAAAGTAAGTTTCCGCAAAACAACTGGATATAAAATCCTTACCTTTCAAACGGATGAGGAACAAGTGGTAATGAAGTTGGATAGCGCGGCTCTGAGATTCCCTTTACACATATTCTGTAACTTCCTCTTTATGTCATTAGAAAACCCAGGAAACTGATCTCATCGATGAGCATCTATTAGCCTTTTGAAAAGTTCTGATGATTCACGTCCTTTATTGGCCCTCCTGAAAACGCGATAAAGATGAGGAGTAACAGAAATGAAATCGTTCAAAGGCAAACACCATCACAGGTGACTATCTTCATTTCATTTCTATGGATTTAAGAATAAAAAGTTTAATTCCAAGAAAATGGTAAAATCAAACAGTAATTGACGTCGGCATCCCTTGGTTTTCATTCACCCTCAACGGACAGCTGCAAATAGAATTGAGGCTACATTTCAAAGGAATGAAAAATAAATTAACCAGTTAGGTACATGTTACCCTAACGCTGAGACGAAATAAAGAATCGTCTTCCTTGCTGACATTGTTGTGCAAGTGTGGTTCTGACTGCGGCGATATTACCGGGGAGAGTCCTCATGCACAGTTTTAAATGGCCAGACAATCTCAGGTTTTATAAGATTACATACTATATAATGTACTGTTCTTTTACAATTAATGTGCCACATGGCCTGTTTACTCTATGGTTTGGAGACCTCGCATTGCTGAGTATTTATCTGGAAAAAATATATATATATATTCCCACACTCAAAGAGTGGAAAAATGGATTAAAAAATATGTACATACATTCTATAATTATCTAGTATCAGTGGTATTTATTATTATATAGTATTTAAATATATATATCAGAAAATGCGTAACATAAAATACATTCAATTATGATTATATGGTAACACGTGTAAATGCATAATAATGTTAGATGCAATTTTAGGGATGATATATAAATAAATACATGCAAATAAATGTTTTCATTACTTGCAAAGACCAAAGAAAAATCAATTTTTAAATGGCTGAACCGGTACTGTAATCTAAAATCTATTTCCATACAAACTAGTTATTCCTGTGGATACCCAGAAATGAATGATTTCAAAGTATCTTTCCTTTTTACTTGTGCTTATATTTGGTTTATTTTTCATTTTGCCAGCGTTTGTTCTCCTAGACCGTGGAGTATTTAAGGTGACATTTATTGCAAGATAGAAGCCAGTAGGATAAACATCATTATCCTTTTAAAGTTATGTCTTCCAAACAGTCCCCAGCTTAGGAAGAGAGGGCCAGTCTGTCCAGCTAACTGGTAAAAGTTTCAAAGATTTTTATAGCACCTTATATGCTGCTTACGTTGGTTTCGGTGATTCTCTTTTTCCACCAACATGTATATCAATGATATCACACACTAACTGAGCACCGAGCATGCAGTCAAGGGCAATTTATTTTAATGTGCTTACCAGAGCCATTTTCCAATTGTTATTCTCAAGGCCCTCATTCTCTCAAAAACTGAAAGGATTTTGCAGTAACTTGCATCTTGATTATTAATGACATATATTTGAAATTGGTTTGGATCGAAAAGGTAAAGTTTATCTAACTGGTCTTCTTTTTCCATTTCTTTCTCAATTGTTTCTCTGCTCTGGAGATTAAGGAGGCAGTCTGGAATCTGCAAAATTTTGACATGCACAATCTATCTGAAAATTGTTCCCTAGATAGATTGTGGAATACAGTCTACGATCTATCTAGGGAAATGAGTGCATCCGTCAACTGATATCTGCTGATGTTGATGATTCACTTTTGGCATGCATAGGGCTTGATCTGCCCAGAAAGGAAATCGTGAGAAACGGAACACTAATTATGAGTTAACTTATAGGGAACCGAATACGTGTCAGTGGAAGGCTCAGATGGAGACCAAGAGGGTTAAGATACGACCTAAATTATTTACAGGTTTACTCATGTTTGGGGTTTGGCAGAGTTCGTAAAGCAGTGATCCTGAGCTGTTTTGGAAAATGGAGAAGCATGCCAACCATATTTTGCTATTGATATTATTAACTCCTTTGTCCATGGGAACAAATAAGTAGCTACTTTAGGAAATAGCGGCAGTGATACCTATTAAACAAATCGGCAGTTTATGGGAGAGTACCACAGATAAGTGGGAAACCACGGGCGATTCTACTTCTCGCTACTGCTGTCTTTCAAATTTAAGAGCTTCATCTGGTGAGAGTGCCACGTTTTCAAATTTTGGAATTGAGAACTCTGCCTGAAGAGAAGATAGAAGACAGGATCAGCCAGAGCTTTTCTCTTAGGGCCTGCCACAACAGGTCTGTGAGTCTTACAGTCAACAAACGCAAGCTCGGAAGGCAATTACTAGCCTCAAATCGTGTTGCGAAATAGGGGCCTTTTTCTGATGGGGACTAAAATAGAAGTGAATTAAATTCAGTATAGCTGACGCATACCAAAGTCTCAGGCACAACCAAAGGCATACCGGAACCATATAGATTAACACTTGCATCTAGGTATTATACAGGGGTGAGGCGCAACCCTAGAAGAATCGACAGAGGGTGTCAGCAATGCTGTCAGCCTAACCTACAATTAGATGACCCTCCGGGTCTCTTTGGAAAACATCATCTGGAACGGGAAGCACCAGCAGAAATGGAGAAATGCGATAGACAGGTCTGGTTTTGAGATAAAGGAAAAGAAGTAGAGGGACATAGTCGTGGATTCACTGTCCGTGGGAATAAGAAGTATAGCAGGATCAGTGGTATGCATTGGAAAGGGGTGGTATGAGAATTGCCACTACAAAGTAGGCGTCTTTCGTAGCTTTTCAGCGTCACAGTTTGCTGCATAAAAAGGTATATCCTTGCAGTGGACCGATTTACCTGCTCTTTCACATTCGTTTTGCCTCCAACAGTCTGAGGTTCACCATCTCTTAAAAAAATGGTTGTCTCTGCTTCTCCTGAGGTGGGCACTGGTCTACCCCATAGCCTCTGTTGCCCCTTATACGGTCTAAAGCCCTCAGGTCACATATAAATCATGGAGCCTATGTGCCTGGAGCCTAAGCTGTGCCATCATGGTGGTGGGGAGAAAAGGAATGCTTTGTCTTAGTAGTGACACAAACTCTCTGTGAAGCGAGTACTTGTAGCTTCTTGGAATACCCGTTTCGTTGTCTTTCTCAAAGCCATATTTCGTCTTCTGAAAATGCTCTTCTGTCCTGTTCTCTAAAAAGTCTCCTGATTCCAGTTCCAACAGCATCTCCACTCTAAGACGGTTTCTTATCCTGATAGAGAGAACCGATCTCTTTCTCTTTTAGGCTCCGAGACACATTGATTAATCCACTAGTTACATAAAAGTTTTTAACGTTTCAATTATTGCGTTAGCAAATAGTGGAAATTGCTGAAGGAACGGCTGATCTTCCGTGGTAACAAACCAGCAGAGACATATGTGGCCTCTTTAAAATCTTTGAAGGTTAATGTTTCCTTAATTAAAAGTATGCAGTGAGCCCCGGCCCACCCCACTCCCTGGGCCATCTTGGACTCCGCCCAGGCGGCTCTCGGAGTGCAGGGCTCACAGCTGCAGGCACTGAGCTGCCGCCAGGTTGCTTCTTCCCATCCAGACGGCGGGGGAGGTGAACACTGGACTCACCTCCTCCCATACCACTTCGAAATTACAACTGAACTACCGAACCACCATCCCTGAGAACCATGCGAAGTCTAGCTGAATGGAAGGGCGATGACTACGGACACGCAGAAGAGCCACATCAGCACTGGAAGGAAGGGCAGAGACACAGAAGGGCTGGTCCCACACCCACATGTGGCATTTAAACATCGGCTGTGAGGAGCAAGAAGTCCCAGCTCCACACCAAGCTCCTCCCCAGCCCAGGGTTTCAGTGCCAGAAAGAGGAGTCCCCATCATTCCTGGCTCTGAAAACCCGCAGGGATTGTGGCTGAGGGGATTTCATCTGGGTAAGACGGCGGGCTTCCGGAGTCCCAGGGGTTCGTCTTAAAGGGACCGCCCATGAATTTACTTGCTAACTGACTCACTCGCCATGAGCTCCAGCACCGGGGCAGTAGCTCGAAAGGCACCGGGGACATACAAGAAGGAACCGAATTATGCACCTCACACTAGGGCGAGGGCTTGGAGAAGGGCGGCAGTCTCCCAGACAGGATTGCTAGCAGAAGCCACCGTTCCTTTGCCGCTACAGGTGCAGATGGGTGCCATGTCTGAGTCTGCGTTAACCTGGCTCGCAGTGTTTGCCCCACCCTGGGGGTTCCTTGAGACGTTGCCCCACCCAACTTGCAGGCTCACCCAAGCCGCTTCTGGTGGCTTTTCCATACAAACGGCCTGTCTCGGCTCATGCTGCAGACTTGCCTAAAATCCCTCAAAGCCTCACAGCCCCAGAGAAGCACTATCTGGCCTCAATATGCCCTGTAACAGTCGCTAAGCAGCCACTAGCCCAGCACTGCTGACGGCTGGCCTCAGTTCACAGCTTAGTCTCTCCCAGGCACGTCCAAGCCCAGCACAAGTGGCAAACATCTGGAGATCACTTTATAACTCATACCAAGCGGCCCCAGGCAGGGCACAGGCAGCAGCTGACCTTGGCTTGCACATCCCAAGAGGTCCCAGAACAAACCAACCCAGAGGCCAGCTTTAGACCACAGCAGAGCATCCACTCGACCACTTCCACAAACAACACACTCAAAGAACACACTCGACAGGAACCAAAGCCTCGTTAAAGTGAACCCTACTCCTCTGCAGGGTTAGCCCCTGTAAAATGGCTCGTCCACTGTAGTCACGGCCCGTCCGATGGTCAGTCACTCTCACTGATGTGCCAACAGCAATCAGTGCCTGGAGAACTCATCTCAGGTGACTGGGGAGAGTTGGCCAGTGGGCCACAGAACACCTACTACATGAGGCCACTCTACCAATACTGGCAGATGTGGCAGCTGTACCTAATACATAGACACAAACACAGGGAGGCAACCAGAATGAGAAAACAAAACAAACAAAAATAAAGAACATGCTCCCAATGAAAGCACAGAACAAAGCTCGAAAAAAAAAAAAGAAAGAAAGAAAAAAAATGGAGAAAAGCAATCTACCAGATGCAGAGTTCAAAACGCTGGTTACGAGGATGCTCAATGACCTCAGTGAGAACAGCGACAAAGAGATATGAAACAAAGAAATGGAGGTAGCAAACATTAAAAAGAATCATAATTTAAGAATGCAATAACTAAAATGAAAAATACATTAGGGAGAATCAACAGAAGATTAAATGAAGCAGAGGATTGAACCAGTGATTTAAAACATAAGGTAAGAGGAAACACCCAAGGAGAACAGAATAAGGAAGAAAAGAGTCCAAAAAATTAGTATACTTAAAGGGGCCTATGGGACAACATCGAGTGTACTGACTTTTGCGTCATAGGGGTATTAGAAGGAGAAGAGAAAGAGTAAGGGATTGAAAATCTATTTGAAGACATAATGATGGAAAACTTCCCTAATCTAGTGAAGGAAATAGACACACAAGCTCAGGAAGTGCAGACAATCTCAAACAAGATGAACCCCAAGAGGCTGACACCAAGACACGCATCCTTAAAATAACAAAGTTTAAAGACCAAGAGACAATCTTAAAAGCAGCAAGAGAAAAGCACTTAGTTACCTACAAGGGAGCTCCCATAGACTATCAGCTGGTTTTTCAACAGAAACCTGGCAGGCCAGAAGGGGCTGGCAAAAAATACTCAAAGTGACGAAAAGCGAGGAACTACGACCATTTAGAATCAAGGACAGATAAAGAGCTTCCCAGACATGAAAAAAGCAAAAGGAGTTTATCACCACCGAGTCAATATTATAAGAAATGTGAAAGGGACTTAATTAAGACAAACTAGAAAAGATTAAAAATATGTATAATAAAATGGTAATAACTACATATCTGTCAAACTTATTTTAAATGTAAATGGATTTTTAAAAACATAGGGGCTGAATGGGTAGGAAAAGAAGACCTGTATCCATGCTGTCTACAGCAGACTCCCTTCAGACCCAAAGACGCACAGAGGCTGAAAGTAAAGGAATGGAAAAAGACACTTTAGGAAAATGGAAACCAAAAAAATTGAGTAGCAATATCGATACCATACAAAAGAGACTTTAAAACAAAGGCTCTATCTAACAAGAGACAAAGAATGGCCCGGCAATGCCACTTCCGGGTACTTCTCTGAAGGAACCCAAAACACTAATTTGCAAAGGCAGTGGGGGAGGGTACTAGGGGGATACATCTGATGAGCTAGTGGTCAAGTTAATTATTACTGATCATGGAATAATCTTGTAATTGATGACTCTTGATGTTTTGCAAATGAAGTGTACTACATGATTTTTAGCATTATTGCTTAAAATGTTTAACGTGATCCTAATCTTTTACTTCGCATGCAATCCCCAGAACAGGGAAAATGGGAAGACGTTAATAAATATTTCTTGAATTAAAAATTAATAGTTTGATGGAGCAAGAACACAGACTTTTAACGAGAGGTGCTGAGAGTTGAAATGGATGTAAAAACAGAAAGGTACTAAGTCACTATGTTGACAAACACTAACCCCAAAATCCATTAGTAATAATGGTAAAAACAAAAAAATCCAAACGATAAACCAAACATTACTGAGAAGACAGCGTGTGATGTAATAAGTATCTTCAACAATATTCTACAACACGGCACTTCAGAGGCTGGCTATCAGAACATCTTATGATGTAGACTGGTGGAAGAGCATCAAAGCTCAGTTTCATATACGAAATTCTATCGAACATAACGATATGGTCCAAAGAGAAAATTCCTCAATGACATGGGGTAAATTCAAATTAATGTTGTGACACCTTCCTAATGATAAAGTTATCTCATTTCTGGGAGCACTACACGTCATTTAGCACTCTTTAGTCACAGATTCTTTGAATGGAAACCAGTGCTAGAAATCCTAACCAAATAGGTTTGTTTTGAAGGTTAAAGGTGAGACTATACATGGTAAAATCAATGGACTTCCTTGTGTCGTTATTATGTTCATATATCTGGCACAAAGGTGCTGCATGATATTTATAGAATGGTTTAACAAATAAATGGATAACATTCATACAAGTGCAAGATATTATTACAATGAATGTTTTGAAGCATGTGTGTGTTGATGATAATATAGACATTTATAAAACTAAAAATTCATTACTGAAGGCTAATTGGGGAGCTGTATGATTGTGTTTAATATAATTAAGTTTGTTATTTAACAGATTATTTTATCTTAAAAATAGATTATTTTTCCTTTAGAAGATGTGTTTCTCTTGGTCTTCGAATTCTAAACAAACATTGAATAAGAACAGAGAGCAGTTCTGGCTTTGTAAATTTATTTATTTTTCTCTGGTTCAATGACAGTTCTCCCACTTTTCTCCCACTGCTCTCTCCTGCCCCGCCCACCTCCCCCACCCCAGCTCCCGCAGTCAATCCCCACCCCATCGTCCATGCCCATGGGTCTTTTGTACATGGGCCTTGACTAGTCCCTTCCCTTTCTTTCCCCCTTATTCCTCTCCACCCTCCACTCTGGCCACCGTCAGCCTGTTCCTTGCTTCCACACCTCTGGTTCTGTTTTGCTCATTTGTTGGTTTTGTTCATTAGGCTCCACTTATAGGTGAGATCATGTGGTGTCTGTCTTTCACCGCCTGGCTTATTTCACTTAGCATCACGCTCTCAGGTCCATGACTGCCGTCGTTAGGGTAGCAGTTCCTTTTTTCTTCCTGCTGTGTGCTATTCCTCTGTGTGAATGTACTACAGTTTTCAGATCCACTCATTTACCCATGGGCACTTAGGCTGATTCAAGCATTTGGCTATTGTCAAAAACATTAAGAACATGGGGGTGCGTAGATACTTTTGAACTGCTGTTTCGGGATTCTTAGGGTACAATCCCAGCATGTGAAATGGCCGGGTCCAAAGGCATTTCCACTTTTACTTTTGATGAGGAAAGTCTGTGCTGTTTTCCACAGTGGTTGCACCAGTCTGCATTCCCACCAACAATGTACTAGGGTTCCCTTTTCTCCACAACCTCACCAGCACTTGTTTGTTCATTTGTTCACGATGGTCATTCTGACTGGTGTGAAGTGGTATCTCACTGTGGTTTTAATTTGCATCTCTCTGATGGCTAGTGATGCTGAGCATCTCTTCATATGTCTCTGGGCCCTGTGTATGTCCTCCTTAGAGAAGTGTCTGTTCAGGTCCTTTGTCCATTTTTTTTTTAACTGGATTGTTGGTCTTCCGGAAGTGGAGTCGTGTGAGTTCTTTATATGTTTTGGAGATCAAACCCTTGTCCAAAGCATCACTGGAAAATTTGTTTTCCCATACGGCTGGTTCCCTTTTCATTCTCTTGACGTTTTCTGTAGCCGTGCAAAACCTTTTAATTTGATGTAGTCCCGCTTGCTTATTCTTTCCTTTATATCCCTTGCCCTAGGGGACGTATCGGTGAAAATATTGCGGCGTGGCATATCTGAAATGTTCCTGCCTGTGTGTTCCCCCAGGACTGTTGTGATGTCGTGACTGATATTTAAGTCTTTTACCCGTCTGGAGTTTATTTTGCTGTATGGTGTAAGTTGGTTGTTTTCGTTTCATTTTTTGGCAGGTACCTGTCCAGATCTCCCAGCACCATTTGTTGAAGAGGCTGTTTTTACTCCATTTTATGCTCCTGCCCCCTTTGTCGAATATTAATTGACCACTGAGACCTGGGTTTACTTCTGGGCTCTCTATCCTGATCCATTGATCCATGTGTCTGTTCTTATGCCAGTACCAGGCTGTTTTGATTACAGTGGCCTTGTAATTTAGTTTGAGATCAGGAATTGTGATCCTTCCTACTTTGTTCTTCTTTCTCAAGATGGCTGTGGCTATTTGGGGTTATTTATGCTTCCACATACATTTTTAAAACATTTGTTCTGTATCTGTGAAATATGTCACTGTTATTTTAATAGGGATTGTGTGGAATCTACAGATTGCTTTGAGTAGTATGGGCATCTTAATGATGTTAATTCTTCCAATCCCTGGACACAGTATGTGCTTCCATTTATTTCTGTCTTACTTTAATTTCGTTCTTCAGTGTTTGGCAGTTTTCTGATTATGAGTCTTTTACCTCCTTGATTAAGTTTATTCCTAGACTTTATTTTCTTGGTGCTATAGTAAGTGGGATGTTTTTCCTAATTTCTGTTTCTGATATTTCATTGTGAGTGAAAAACATGCTTTCGATTTCTGAATATTGACTCTGTATCCTGCTGTTTTGCTAAAGTCACTTACCAGGTTGAGTAGGGTACTTTTTTTTCCCTTTTTTTGGTGAAGTCTATACGGTTTTCTATATACGCTACCATGTCATGTGCAAACAGTGACAGTTTTACCTCCTCCTTTCTGATTTGAATTCCTTTTCTTTCTTTTTCTTGTGTGATCTCTGTGGCTAGAGCTTCCAGTACTACGTTGAATCCAAGTGGTGAAAGCAGACATCCTTGTCTTGTCCCTGATCTTAGGGGGAAAGTTTTTAGTTTTCGCCCTTTGAGTAAGGTGTTAGCTGTAGATTTCTCATATACGGCCTTTATTATGTTGAGATATGCTCCCTCTACTCCCACAATACTGAGTGTTTTTATCATAAATGGGTGCTGTACCTTTTCAAATGCTTTTTCTGCATCTATTGATATGATCAAGTGATTTTTGTCCTTCATTTTCTTTACGCGATGTATTACATGTATTGATTTGTGTATATTTACGCACCATCCTTGCATCCGTGGGATGAGTCCATTTGATCACGGTGTTTGATCTTTTTAATGTATTGCTGGATCTGGTTTGCCAGTATTCTCTTGAGGATTTTAGCATCTCTCTTCATCAGCCATATTGGCCTGTCGTTTTCTTTCTTTGTTGTGTCTTTATCGGTTTCTGGAATTAGGATAATGCTGGCCTCATAAAAAGAGTTTGGGAGTCTTCCTTTTTCTTGGATTTGTTGGAATAGTCTGAGAAGGATTGGGGTTACTCTTCCCTAAATGTTTGGTTAAATTATCCTGTGAAGCCATCCGGTCCAGGGCTTTTGTGTATCGGGAGTTTTTTGATTACTGTTTTAATTTCACTAGCTCTTATCGGTTTGTTCAGGCTTTCTGCTTCTTTCTGGTTCAGTTTTGGATGATTTTCTGTTTCTAATAATTTGTGCATTTCACCCAGCTTGTCCAAATCTCTTGGCATATAGTTATTTGTGGTAATTTCTTACAATCCTTTGTAATTTTGTGGTATCGGTTGTAATTTCTCCTCTTTCTGATTTTATTTCTTTGGGTCCTCTCTCTCCTTTTCCTGATGAGTCTGCTTAAAGGCTTGTCGATTTTGCTAATCTTTGAAAGAATGAGCTCCTGGATTCATTGATCCTTTGAATCGTTCTTTTAGTCTCTATGTCATTCAACACTGCTCTGATCTTGATTATTTCCTTCCTTCTCCTCGCTCTGGGCCTTGTTGGTTGTTGTTCCTCTAGTTCTTGTAGATGTAGGGTGGGGATGTTTATTTGAAATGTTTCTATCCTGTTCAGGTAGACCTTTATTGCTATGAACCTCCCTCTCAGGACTGCCTTCACCATGTCCCACACGTTCTGTCGCACACGTATGTTCATTTTCATTTGTTTCCAGAAACTTTTGGATCTCTCCCTTGATCTAGTTGTTAATGCATTCATTGTTTAATAGCATGGTATTCAGTCTCCGTGTATTTGAATGATTTTGAGCTTTTTCCTCGAGGTGGGTTTCTAGTTTCAAGCCATTGTGATCCGAGAAGATGCTTGATTTGATGCTTGATTCCGATTTTGTTGAAGATGTTGAGGCTTGTCTTGTGTCCTATCATATGATCTATCTTCAAAAATGGCCCATGTGCATTTGAACAGAATGCATATTTTGCTTCTTTGGGGTGAACGTTTCTGTATACATCAGCTAAGTCCATTTGATCTGGAGTGCCATTCAGGGCCACAGTATTCTTGTTGATTCTTTGTTTGGAAGATCTGTCCATTGTTGATAGTGGGGTGTTAAAATCCCCTCTTACAAGTGTGTTGCTGTCTATATCTTTCCTGAGGTTTTCCATGATTTTCCTTATATATTTGGGTGCTCCTACGTTGGCTGCATAAATGTTTCCAATGTTTATATCTTCTTGATGGATTCTACCCTTAAGTGTTATGAAGTCACCTTGTCTGTCTCTTTTTATGGCCCCTGTTTTGAAATCTTATTGCCTCATACAAGAATTGCATCCCGGCTATTTTTTACCTGTCCATTTCCTTGGAACATTTTTTTCCAACCTGTCACTGTTAGTCTGTGTAGGTCTTTTTCTCAAGTGAGTCTCTTGTAGGCAGCATATATGCCGGGCTTTCTTATCCATTCAGCTACCCTATGTCTTTTGGTCAGAGCATTTCACCCATTACCATTTAAGTTTATTATTCATAGGTACTTATGCACTGTCATTTTTTCCCTTTGTAGCTATGGTGTGTCCTCTTGCTCTCTCTCTTCTCTCTCTTCTCTCTCTTTCTCTCTCTCTCTCTCTCTCTCCCTATTTTCCTTTATCTTCTTAAAGTAGTCCCTTCAGTATGTCTTGCAATGCTGGTTTGGTGGAGGTGTATTCTTTTAGCCTTCTTTTGTCTGGGAAACTCTGTATTTCACCTGCCATTTGAAGCAACAGCCTTCCTGGGTCGAGTAGTCTTGGTTGCGGACCCGTGCTTTTCTTTATTTGGAATATTTCTTGCCACTCCCTTCTGGCTTGCAGTGTTTCTGTTGAGGAAACAGCTGCTTGGCTTATCAGAGCTCCCTTGTATGTTACTAGCTCTTTCTCCCTTGCTGCCTTTAAGATTCTCCCTTTGTCTTTAACGTCTGCCATTTTAATTATGAAGTATCTTGGAGTGGGGCTCTTTGGGTTCATCTTGATTGGGACCCTCTGTGCTTCCTGGTCTTGCGTGACTTTTGCTTTCTCCTAGTTAGGGAAATTTTCTGTCATTCTTTTTTCAAACAGATTTTCTATCCCTTGATCCTTTCCTTCTCCTTCTGGTATACTTATGATGCAAATGTTGTTACATTTCACGTTGTCCTGAGGTTCCCCTAAACTCTCCTTGTTCTTTTTGCATCTTTTTTCCTTTTGTTGCTCTGCCTGAGTCTTTCTTTTTTCCTCATCTCCCGGCTCGCTGATTCGGTCCTCTGCTTCATCCAGCCTGTTTTTAATGTCTTCCAGTGTATTTCTCATCTCAGATTTTGTGTTCTTCATTTCTTCCTGGTTCTTGTTCATAGTTTCTATTTCCTTTTTCATGCTGTCGTACTTCCCACTCAGTTCCTTGTAGCGGTCGCTGAGTTCCTTGAACATCCTCACACCCATCTTTTTGAATTCTATGTCTAATAGATTGCTTGCCTCCATTTCATTTAGCTCTTTTTCTGGGGATTCCTCCATTCCTTTCATTTGGGGGTCCTTTCTTTGTCTCCTCCTTTTACGTGACTCTTTTTGTGTGTTTCTGTGCCTCAGGGTGCTCTGTTTTACCTGCCTGTCTTGATAGGGTGGGCTTCTGTGGTAGGATCTCCGTGGGATTCAGTGATGCAGTCTCTTTGATCTCCTGATCTGGATGCTCTAGGGTTGCCATTTATTCCTTTTGTGTGGACTGCCTTGTTGTATTCGGGCTTTGCTTCTTGGTGGCTCATTCGTTGGTGTGTTCTTCCCTCCAACTGACTTACTGGTAGTCACAAGTCCTGCCGCATCTTGTATGCTATTGTAGAGGTGTTGGTTAACAAAGGAACATTATGAGAAAACCAATCCCATGACAGCCCCCCCAAAAAGCCCCTACTACATCAGCAATATCAATAGCCATTGAGCAAAGATTAATAAAGGTGGAAAGAGATTAAGATAGGAATGAAGGAATATGAGATGACTAAAAGAGGGAAAATGATTTTAAGTGGGAAGAAGGAGGAGAAGTAATATGAGTAGGGAATGGAAATGAGGTGAAGAAAGGGAGAGAATAAAATATAAAACGTAAGTAAAACTGGGAAGAGTGATGGCAAAAAGAGAGTATGAGATGGGAAGAGTATACTACGAGGTCTGAAGTAAAACTGAAAAGGTATCGAACCAGCGGGAACAAAACTGCCGAAAAACCACAGCAGGGTCAATAACGACGGCAGCCGAGTGAAGGTTAAGAAAGGTGGAGAGGGAATAAGAATATTATACAGGAGAGAAAAGTGCATATGAGACGGCTACAGTAAAGAAAAATGATTTTGAGAGGATGAGGGAGGAAGACTAATAGGAGAAAGGAATAGAACCCAGCCTAAGAAAGGGAAAAAATTAAAATAAATTCCTAGCTCAACTGATCAAGGGCAGGCGAAGGCAAAATGGAGTAAGACAGGGGGGGAGTATCCTATGGGATTTAATTACAAATAGTGAACAAATACGAATTCCATTAGAGAAGAACAGCAATGACCATGATATGCTCCCTCGACGAGCCACCATTTACAAAGGTGGAAAGGAAACAAGACTACTATAAGAGGGGAAAGGGATGTAAGCTGAGTAAGGAAGGAAGGATGTTTTTGCGACGACAGACGGAGGAGAAATAGTGTGAGGAAGGAATGGGTATGTGGCAGAGCGTGGCAGAGAATAAAGCTTAAAACAATAGCAAGAAAGGTCAGGAAGATGGAAAACTGAGTAAGACCATGGAACGGTGCTGTGTGGGATTTGAAATAACAATAACATGGAAAAATACATAATATGAATAAAAGAATAAAAAATAAAAGACCAAGAGTAGTGAGTTAGTTGGAATACGATTGAAGCAAAAGAAGAAATATTAAAAGGCTAGGCAAAAGGGAAAAAAAAGAAGAAGGAAGGAAGGAAGGAAGGAAGGAAGGAAGGAAGGAAGGAAGGAAGGAAGGAAGGAAACACGCAAGCTCTGAGGAAAAGCGAAGTGAATTGGTCTCAGCTGTTGGTGTTCACCTTCTGACTTCTTTCTGTATATGTCTCTGGTTTTTTATCAGCTCAAGGTCCCGGGGTGGGTCATCCCACTTCTGGCCACACCACCCTTATCTCTTTCACCTGCCTCTAGAGGGAGCTTCTGTTGCAATCGAGAGGGTGGGGCCTCTTTGTCTCCCCTGGGAGGTACCATTCAGTCTCCTGGGAAAATTGTGCGTGTGTTCCCCCTGCCGCTACCCCTCCCGTCTTAGTCTGTCCCAGTTTCTTTCTAATAATGTATACTTTCTGATTAAAGAGCTGTCTGTTTGACGGGGTGGGGGACAATGTGTGTAAGGGTGTCAGGTCTCCCCTGCTCAGTGTAGACGGCACCTCTGAGTGTGAGCCAGCGCTGGGCGGAGCCCGGAATCCCCCTCCCGGCATACCTTCTGAACTTCTTCCATGGCCTCAGTGAAATCCTTTGTCTCCTTGGATGAGTTCAAAATGTGCCTCTTTAAGCATTCTCTTGCTGTCTTGCTCTTGAGGAAATGCCCGCTGCAGTGTTGTTAAGCCTGCCCATCAGGTTTGGCAGATCTTCCCCCACTCCTGCAGGAGGTGGGGCCTGGGCTCCACCTTCCCTTCCTGGAGGTTCTGCCCAGGAAGGGGGCCCAGTCTGGCCTCAGATAACCTCGGGTGCACAGTTCCCAGCCCACCGGCCTCATGGCACACGGCGGCCCTCACTCTCCACCCTGCTCCGCCGGGTCGGGCTGGGGCCGAGATACCACCTCGCTTTGCACCCCTTTCATCAATCTGCCCAGTCATACTGAGTGGGAGCAAATCACGCCCTCAATCCTCCCTTCTTGGTGGCAGGGCAGCTGCGCATGCGGGGTGCCTGCCCAGCACACCTCAGCTCCCCTTTTTCAAAAAGTCTCTCTGGATGCTCCCGCTGCAGCACTGAGCCACTGCCCAGCTTTCACACACACTCCACCTCTCCAAAAAATCAAGAGTCTATCTCTGTCACGGCCAGCCACGGCCTTCCTCCTCCCCCAGATCCAGGTGCACACAGTGTCTGTGTCTCTCTCACTCTCCGACACTCTCCCGGTTGGCGTCTGACACTGCAGCTAGCGTCTGCTGCTAGCCGTGTGTGTGCGTAGCCTGCTTCTACATGACAGCTTTGCGTATCCAAGTCACTCCCGGCCAGGTCTGGGGATTGCCCACCCTGGGAGGGGAAGGAACCTCTAGGCAGCTGTCTCTGACCAGGCTCTCCACGGACGCAGGCGCCAGGCGGCAGGTGCAACGATGACCGCGGCTGCTGGTACCATGCCCGGGACGGTCCCCGTCCACCTGTAACACCTCCTTACCACCCGTTTTGAAGCGTCCTCTGTACTCTTTGGCTCCCAAACCTCATGCCAGCTAAGATCCCCTTGACTGTTCACCCTGTTTTTCAGAAGATCAGCTAAGTGCCCGAGTAGGGTGCAAGAGCAAGTGGGCGCAGCTCCCACCTACCTACCCGGCCGCCTTCTTCTCTGCAATCCGTTCTGGCTCAACATTTTACTCTGTTTGCATCACATCTGCTCTCAGCCCTGAATTTAGTTTGCCAAGGTGATGGTGTATTCTAATCTCCTATATTCTACTTGTGCACTTAAAAATTGAAATACACTGGAGAGGAGAAATCCTCTTCAATAAATGGTCCTGGGAAATATGTATGATCACATGCAAAAGAATGAAACGAGTCTATCCATGTAGAAAAATGAACTCAAAATGGATCAAAGCCGTGAAGACGCAACCCGAAACAACAAATTCCGTAGGAGAAAACAGAGGTATTAAGCTTATGGACCTTGGTCTCAGAGGACGGTTTGTGAATTTGACCCCAAAGGCAAGGGAAGTAAAGGCAAAAATAAATGAATGGGACTATATCAAACTCAAAAGCATCCGCACAGCCAAAGGAACTGCCAACAAAAGCAAAGGGCAACCGACCGCAGGGGGTGATATTTGCAAACAGCAGCTCCGACAAAGGGTCACTATCCAAAGTATATAAAGAACTCACACAACTCAACACCAAACAGTCGATTCATTAGAAAATAAGCAGAGGGCATGAACAGACACCTCTCCCAAGAAGACCTGCAAATGGCCAACAGATCTACGCAAAGATGTTCAATTTCACTACCTATTAGGGAAATGCAAATCCACCTCCCACCTCTTAGAATGGCTATTATCAACAAGACAAGTAACAACAAGTGGTGGGGAACTTGTGGCGAACGGGGAACCCTCATTCGCTGCTGACGGAAATGTAAACTGGTATAGCCGCTGTAGAAAACAGTATGGCAGATCCTCAAAAAATTAAGAATAGAGTTACGATATGACCCAGCAACGCCTCTGCTGGGTATCAACCAGAACCTTTTGAAAACATTTACTCGCAAAGACATATGCACCCTTATGTTCATTGCAGCATTATTCACGGTAGCCAAGACATGGGGACAACATGAGTGTCCTCCGATACGTGACTGGATGTAGAAGATGTGGTACAAATGAGGCCTGTTCAGAAGGAAACCAGCCATGTACTATGAAAAATAAGGGCATTGATGGAAGAAGATACGAGAAACATTGTACATAGGGCAATGACGCCTCGGCCCCTTTCAAAGTAGCACCTCGGGACCTCACACAGTTCTCCCAGTGGCCAACAGCTGCCCCATCATATTTTTCAGAATCTTATCCACGGTAGGAAATTTCTTCCCTTTCAAAGGCAATTTTAGTTTTGGGAAAAGCCAGAAGCCGCAGGGAGCCAAATCTGGGCTGTAGTCAGGCGGAGTCACCTGGGTGATTCGATGCTTTGCCAGAAGCTCTGCACGAGGTGTGATGCAAGAGCGGGCGCGTTGTGGTGATGAAGCTGCCAATCGCCAGTCGCCAAAGCTGTGGCCTTCTGAATCCTCCGAACAGCTCCCGTGGAGGAACGTTCAGGCTTAACGCAAAATTCGATGCAGACTCGTTGCCCTACTCGCTCAGTCGTTTTGAATGCGATGGACACGCAGTACACATGCTCACTCAATGGCATCTACTGCCCTCACTGATTAGTCGAGTGAGGCCGCCATTGTTCACACATGCGCATTCCAGTCCACTCTCCTTGGCTGCCAGGTCACATCGATGTTGCACCAACCATCCTCGTTATATTAGCAATGGCTGGACTTTTTCCAGACAGACCTCAGGTATACAATGGAATACAACTCAGCCATAAGAAAGGAGGAAACACTGCCGTTTGCGTCAACATGGATGGACCTTGAGAATATCATGGTGAGCAAATTAAGTCAGAAAGAAAAAGTTAAGAACCACAGGGTTTCACTCATACGTGGGATATAATACTGAAAGTAATCGATGGGCAGTAAGAAAAACAGGCAAGGAAAAGCTCATAGACACAGACAACGGAACGGTGGTTACCATGGGGAAGGGGGTTGGGGTGAGTACAGAGTAAAGAAGTCAAATACATGCTGACAGAAGATGATTTGACTCTAGGTCTCGGGGACACAATGCAATATACAGATCATGGGTCACAGAAGTGTACGCTCGAAACCTGTATTATCTTATTAACCAATGTCGCCCCAATAAATTTAACCTAAAAATAAAAAAATAAATAAATAAGAAAAGATCACTTGCAAGAAAGATTTAATGGAGACACATTCCCTCATTTTTCCCTTTGTCCGAGAATGTATCTATTTCCCTTTCACTCTTGAAAGATAATTTCACAAAGTACAGAATTCTTGGTTAGGAATTTTCTTCTCTAGACACTTTGAACATTCCATCCTGCTCTCTTCTTGCCTGCTTAGTGCTGTGATCTGATTGTTTGGGCTTCCTACCCCAAAAGTCCATGTTAAAATCCTAAACCCCAAGGCAACGGTAGTAGGAGGCTAGGCCTTGGAAGATGATTAGGTCATGTGGGTGGAGCCTGCATGAATCCCATTAGTGTTGTGTTTTGTTTTGTTTTGTTTGTTTTGTTTTGTTTTCTTTTGTTTTCATAAAAGCCTCGCCAGAGAGCCCCTTAACCCATTCCAGTATGCGAGGAAAGACGGAGTAGTCTGCAACCCAGACGAGGGCTCTTACCCGACCATGCTGGAACCCTGATCTCTGACTTCCAGCTTTCGGGACTGTGATAAATAAATGCCGGCTGTTTTTAAACCACTCAGTCTGTGGGGTATTGTTACAGCAAACAGATAGACTAAGACACGTTTTTCTGATAAGAAGTCAGATGCCATTTCTATCTTTGTTTCTCTGTGCGCAAGGTATTTGTATTTTCCTCTGGCTTCTTTCAGAAAATTTTATTTATCTTTGATTTCTGTAGCTCAAAATGATTTTCTTAAGAGAAACTTTTGCCATTTATCCTGCCTGACATTCTCTGAGATTCCGAATCTGTGGTTTCGGTTTGACGTTAATTTGGAGAAATTATCAGTCATTATTTTTTCAAATACTTCTCTTGCTACTTTCTTTCTCCTGCTTTTGTAGCCCCATTACACTTAGGTTGCACCTTCTGCAGTTGACCCATAGTCTTTGACTATTTTGTTCTTTTTTTTCAGTCTTTGCTCTCTTCAATTTCTTTCTGTTTTTCAGGTTTCATGGAGATATTCTCAAGCTCACAGATATTTTCCTTCAACCACGTTCAGTCTATAATAAGCAAATCAAAGGCATACGTGATTCTGGTTACAGTGTTTTTGATCTGTAGCATTTTCTTTCATTCTTTGCTAGAATTTCCATATCTCTGTTTGCACTGCCCATCGGTGCTTGCCTGATGTCCACTTTATTATCAGTTAGAGCCCTTAGCTACTAATCAAAGTCGTTTTAAATTCCTGGTCTGATCATTCCAACATCCTACCACGTCTGGCTCTGATGCTTGCTCCTGCCATCTGAATTCTGCTTTTTGCCTTTTGGTCTGGCTCGCGATTTTTCTTGATAGCAAGGCAAGCCATACAAAGTACGAGGAACTGCTATAAATAGGTCTTTACTAATGCAGCGGTAAGGTGTGAGGGTAACGGGAAGCAATCTATAATCCTACGATTAGGTGAAGTCTTCCCGTGATCTAATGCCTATGGACTGTGACCCTCGTGAGTGTTTCTCAGTGTTTCTGTTCCCTGCCCCGCAGCCCCACCCCCTCCCGCCTTAGCTGAAACAGTATGGCTAGAGTGGCTTGGAAGCGGGCTGGGGTTAGGGATTTTCCTTCTCCCACGTGGAAGGTTCAAGCTGACTGGAGTTGCGTGTTTTCTTTCCCTCGGATTAGTTAAACTGTGGTAAAACCCCAGCAGGCTAGACTCTGATGAACTAACATCTCCTCGGACAGGTCTGATTAAGATTTAAATACTCTGGTATATTTCACAATAGATTCTTTTTCCTCCCGCCGGATGTATGAGGGATTTTGTAACGATATTTGCTATGAAAATGCAGCTGGGCTCCTGCATATCTAACTGCTAAAAGTGTGGGGACCCCTGTGACTGGGACCCCCTGGAGTTTTTAACTCTCAAAGTTGCCTACCCTGAACCGCCAGCAATCCCGGCCCCCTTGGTGGTTTGCTATTGAGCATCTGCTCTGCTAAGCGATGACTCCCGATATTTGCCTCTCTTTTCCCACCTGGGGGCCGTGGTTTCCCCTGTGTTCTCCCTGCCCCCGTAAAACCAGTAAAAGCACTTAATATTTTCGTCTGTCCAGTTTTGTTTTGTCTTTTTACTTCTTAGGACGGAGTGGCTCCTTCCAATATCTTTACGAGCAGAGCCAGAAACCAGAAGTTTGAATCTCATTTTGAAGAGTCTTTTACAGTGTGAACTAGCTGCCAGTACCTTGCAGGGCTCAGCCAGGGTTCTCTAGGAGGTTCTTAATGAGAGCTTAACATATGGTGCTATTTCTAACAAGGCCAGGAGTCAACAGACCAGGTAGTAAGGAGTGCAAATGGGAGTAGTACCTCTACCCCCTAGTGTCTAACTGAGACAGGGTTTGCTTCCTGTCCTCGTGACCTTACCGACGGCCTAGAAGTCTTTGCTTCGAATGGAGAAAAGCTCCCAGCAGGAGACAAAACAATGATCCTTTTGAAATAGAAACTAAGATTGCCACCATGCAAAAGCTAAGAGTTCCGAAATCTTACCTTTTACAAAAGCGTGGATGGACCTAGGGACTATTAGGCTAAGGGCAATAAGCCAGTCAGTGAAAGACAAACACCATATGATCTCGCTTATATGCGAAATCTAATGCAAAAAATAAACTGATGAAAAATAGAAACAGAGGCGCAGAGGCATGGAACAGACTGACAGCTGTCGGGGGCGGAGGAGGGTGGCCCGGAGGGAAGAAGGGGAAGGGATTAGACAAAGAACATATATACGTGACCCACGGACATGGACAATGATGTGGGGATGTCCTGAGGGAGGGGGAGGCGGCAGTAGGTGGAGGCCGGCAAAGGGGGAGAAAGCGGGGACAGCTGTATTGGTGTAAACAATAAAATGCAATTTAAAAAAGACTGCCACGGTGCCACTTTGGGTTTCTTACCTCTAAGTCAATAGGGCAAAAACAGAGTTGCTGTGCGGGCTGATGCGATTACTCCTAACTACCAAGGAGAAATCGGACCTCTGCTCTACAGTGGAGGAAAGAAGTATGTGTGGAATACAGAAGATCTCAGGGCTTCTCTTAGGATTCCCATGACTGTGACTAAACCGACGAAAGACAACAACGACCCAATCCATGCTGCACTGCTAAGGGCCTAAGATCTTCAAGAATACAGGTTTAGGTTCTTTCAATCTCATTAAACGATTAATCGCAATCAGGTGAGGTGCTTGCTGAGGTCAAAGTAATTTGGAGAAAGTGAAAGAAGGTAGGAATACATACCAGCTAAAACCATGTGACCAGTTGCAGGAATTAGGGCCGTCATTGTCCTGAGGATTTCTTGCTTCTTTTGTTTCGAATGTGTCTGTGTGATTAAGCAGATAGCATTGTTGTTCACCGCTTATCCCCTTTTTATGTAACGCAAGGTGTACCGACTTTCTATGATTTCAGCGTTCTTTGTTTTACATGATAGTATTTAAGTTATGGGACATTAAGGAAGGGAAATATCACTCAAGGATTTTTTATCCTCTTCCAGAGATGGGATAAGTGGTGGTATGCAGGTTAATTGCACAATGATACATAGAAGCATGACCGTATTATTGACTTTATTTTGAGTTGCCTCCAGCAATTCATCAAAATACCATTTAAATGCTTCTACCAGTTTATGAATCTAACAGGTCAGCATCTGCTTTAGGGAAGCAATTATCAACTGTATTCTCTGTCTCAGATCTCAGGCGGTGGTTTTCCATGAAACGACGGTTTGTTTTTTTAATTTTTTAATTATAGCTGACATACAATGTTCTATTAGCTTCAAATGTGCAACACAGTGATTAGACATGTATACAACTTACACAGTGATCACCCCTAGTAGTCATAATTGCTTATGAAAGCAGAATACTTTCACCCTAGGATCAGGAAAAAGAAGATGAGGATGTCTAATCTAACCAATTCTGTTCAAATTGGACGAGAGGATCTAGTCAATGGATTATACGAGAGACAGAGAGAGAGAGAGAGAGAGACAGAGAGAGGGAGGGAGACAGAGAGAGAGACAGAGACAGAGACAGAGAGAGGGAGAGAGAGAGAGAGAGAGGTGGGGGGAAGAATGGGAGAGGGCAAAGAAATGGAGGGAGGAGGGCAAAAGAGGAAGAAAGAAATGGCATTCAAACTGGAAAGCAGGAAGCAAAACTCCCTTGATTTATAGGTAAGATGATCGTGTATATAAGAAACCTAAGGAAATCAATAAAAACTAACAAACAAACGAATAAACAAGTTAAGCAGATCCCGGAACACAAGGTCAATATACAAAAATCGACTTTATTTTCATACATTTGCAATACACAGACGTAACTACTCAGAAATAAGCTTAACAAGTGCTAAACTTATACCCTAAAAACGACTCAAGATTGTTGAAAGAAATTAAAGATCTAAATAAATGGAAAAGCTGTTAGGGTGGTTGGGGGTGACGCGGGCTATGAAAGAATTCACAAAGAGAAGAGAGTGTAGAGAATAAAGTTTTCACTCACTCTCCCAAAAAGGAGAGGGGCATGGTATGGAGAGATACACCAGCACTGAGGGGTGGGGGCTTTGAGCTTTTATTGGATTATAATGGGATTCAAAAGGGGTCGGGCGTTCCTGTTGTGTGGTCCCTGGGCTGTTGGGGCATTGTAACGGGAGGCTGCAGTTTGATCCAATTGTCCTCTTCCCCCTGTGGCTGTAGGGAGCGGTTAGTTCTGTTCCTGCTTTCCAGTAGTTTCCGGTCCTGGGGACATAAACTCAGAAGAGTAAAATGGTGGTCACGTTTAACAAGGTCACAGGCCTGCCGGGCAAATGGTGCCGCAACAGCAAATGGGGCTGACTTTATCCTTCCAAAACCCATACCCTGTGCACGAATCAAAGGCGTAACACTGTTAAAGGAAAATACTTCCCCAAAATAATCTACAAATTTAATGCAACCTCATTCAGAGTTCCAGCTTACTTTTTGTAGAATTTTACAAACCGACCCTAAATGTATATGGAATTGCGAGGGACCCAGAACTGGCAGGAATCCTGGAGAGAAAAAAGTAAAGTAAGAGGGCTCACATATCCTGACTGAAAAATATGCTACAACCCAATCGTTATTCAGACACTGTGGTACTGGACCAAACATAGATAATTCGATGAAAAATGGAATTCAATCGAAAGCACAGAAAGCAACCCAAACATCAGAGGCCAACCGATAATCCAAGAGGTTGCCAAAAGAGTAGTGTTTTCAACAAGCGGTGCTGGGATAGCCATGAGCAAAAGAAGGAAGTCAGAAACTAACGCCGTACATAAATGTAAGAGCTGAAACAATACAACGCTTAGAAAAAAAACATAGGGGTAAATGTTCATAACCTGGGAGTCAGCAAATAATTCTTATACATCACATCAAAAGCAGGAGCTAAAAAGGGAAAATAGATAAAGTGGAATGAATCGAAATTAAAACATTCGTGATCAAAGAACACCAACAATAAAGCGAAAAGGCAACCCACAAATAGGAGTACCGGTAACTGTTTGAGGTTAATGTAGCTGACAAGAGACATATCAAGAATATCTAAAAAACCACAAATAAATAAGAAAAACTAATTTCTTCATTGTCAAGACAATCTGAATTGATATTTAGCCTTCTATATATTATAAGACTTCTGCTCAGCTAGTCTTCAGTTGGTCGTTCAGGGTGGTTGTTCCGTATTTTAGTTGTAATTCCAGTTTGGTCCTGGGAGGAGGTGAGTGTGATTTCTACCTCCTCTTCTGCCATCTTGGATCCCCCCTGCTGTTCTGTGTTTAATTCCTGTCTGACCTAATCTTTGTTATTGCCTTCCTTCAGTGTCCCTTTTATTTAGTTTGTTCTTTGTAGTGTTTTTTTTTATAGTTTTATAAGTTGTAACATTTGTTTGCTGATCCAAGATCTTCCTTTTAAAAAAAGTGTTTTTCACTATAAATATCCCTCGCAGCACTGCTTTCACTGCGCCCTGACAGTTTTGGCATGTTACAGTTTTGACATTTGTCTAAACATATTATCTAAATTCCTTTGTGATTTCTTTCTTAACCACGGACTGATTAATAGTGTGTTATTGAATTTCTACTTATTTGTGAATTTTCCAGATCTCTTTCTGTTTTTATTTGATTGACGGAGGGCGGTTACACACCTCTGTCCTTTCCTCCCACCCACATTATGTTTTTGTTATGTTATTGATTGTGGTTGGTAAAGATTCTTTCTATGATTTTAAATTTTCAGACTTATTCAGATCTATATTATGATATAACATATGGTCTGTCCTGGAAAATGTGCCATGTGCATTGGAGGGGGGAAAATGTTTGTTTATTTTGCTGTCGTTGGGTACAGTGTTCTCCATATCTTTGTTGGGGCCAGTTGAGTTTTAGTGTTCTCGAAGTCTATTTTTCCTTATTGATCTTTTGTCTAGTTGTTCCACCCGTTACTGAAAGTGGGCTATTGAAGTCCCCTACCATTATTGTAAAACCGTGCATTTCAATCTTCATTGATTTCAATGTTTGCTCTGCATATTTTGGAGTTCTGGTATTTTTTTGCGTGTGTTTGTATAATTCGCACAGCTTCTTGGTGAGCTGACACTTTTAGAAATAAATCATTTCCTTCTTTTCCTCTTATAGCAATCTTACAATAATGTCTACTTTGATTTTAACATAGCTGTCCCAAGTCTATTTTGATTACAATCTGTATGCAACACAATTTTCCACCTTTTCAGTTTCAATCTGTGTGTGTCCTTGGATCTAAAGTGCTTCTCAATTGGAAAGCATATTGTAGGATCATTTTTTAAAATCCATTCCAACAACCTTTGTCATTTGTTTGGGGAGTTTAATCCATTTCTATTTAAGGTAGTTACTGATGGGGCAGGGCTTGCTTTTCCTATTTTGTTATGTGTTTTCTGGATGTCCTGTAGAGGGTCTTCTGTGGCCCCCATTGCTGCCTTCCTTTGTGTGTGCAGAAGTTCCCTTCTTTGCAGTTTTACTTTCCACGGTTTCACTTACCCATGGTCAGTTGCAGTCTCAAAATATTAAATGGAACATTTTAGAAATAACTTGTAAGTTTTGGGTGTTAATCTTAATAGAATGTATAGTCTCACACCACCCCATTTTTCCCACTCAGGACCTGTAAGGTAACTACTATAAATACACAAACAAATACCTACACGACTATACATGTTGAGAGCCCAAGATACGGGATTCTCAAATGATGGCAAAAAAAAATCATATCCAACATAATAATGTGTCTTTTGCCTTCAAAATTGACTTCTAAGGACTGGTGACCCTGAAAAGTGCAATAAGCAGCTGTATGAAACTGGTTGCTTTTGTGGAAAAACAAAATAAAAACAAAAGCAAAAACAGCTCTCTTGAGGCCCCCAACCCAGCATAGGAAACAGAAGGGGAAATAATCTAAGGAAAAGAAATATTCTACATGTTCGGCCTGGCTGGGATGGCTCAGCTGGTTGGAGCGTCGTCCCGGAACCAAAAGGCTGCGGGTTCGAATCCCGGTCAGGGCACATGCCTATAACACATTGCGGGGCTGATCCCCAGTCTGCCTAAGTACGATGCCCCGTCCTGGCACATATGAGAAGGCAGTCGACAGATGCTTCTCTCTCGCACTGATGTTTCTCTCTCTCCCTTCCCCTCTCCCTTCCTCTCTTTTTAAAAACAATGGAAAAAAATATTCTACATGTTCAATGGGCGCACGAAGTAGACAAACATTCTAGCAAATATTGATTTTCCTGAGAGATCAAAAAAGCATCAATGTCGAGTAAGGGCAGTAACCCCCAGAGCTGGCTGATAAATCTCTGAGCACAGGACACCTAAACATGCATTGGTGGGGTCCATTCAATACGGTTAGGATTTAGAGATGTTGGTGGAGTCTACTTTGGACATTATCATTCTTTGACAACTGCATGTCAAAAAACTCCGAAATGTCAAAGATTTTACGCGACTTGTAAGGTAACGATTTGTTCTGACACCATTTCATAGATGCCGGAAGAAGATATGAGACACCTGAGTCATACGTAAAAGGTAGTTTATTACTCATGCCACAGTGGGGCAGCATGAGCTTCTTTGCACTGGTCCCCAAATGTCCCCAAGCCCCAGACTGATGATCGGAAGTACTGCAGGTGTACGATACGTGCAAAGTGAGTTTGCATTGCACTGTAGGAAACTCCAATATTTTAAAGGGCCTTTTAACAAACCTCCTCAGAGGGAAATACTATCTTCATTATCCTGAGCAGCAAACAAATCTGTCCCAGAGGAAAACACCATCTGCATTTTCTTCCAAGGCTGTTGGTTATACAAGTAGCACTGAAGAATAGTTGGGAAAAAAAACAAAGAGCTGCTAATGCCTCTGATCAAAATTCAGGTAGGAATATGAAACCTATAAAGGACTGTTTCCCAGCAATGTCAAGCGATTTCTGAGATTTATGTGGACATGCATAGGACTTAGAATATCCAAAACTATTGTGAACGTGAATACCAAGGCTGTAGGACTTGTACCGAATGCCAGGTTGCAAGACATATCACAAAGCTACGAAATTCAAGAAAGTGTGGCATTGGCAGAAAGTATAGGCACTCAGATCAATTTAGCAAAGCCAGAATACAGAAATACAGCCACACGGACAGTCAACTGATTGTCAACCAAGATGCAAAGCTAATTCATGGGGAAAGGGTAGTGTTATCAGGAACCGGTGCTGGAACAACTGCATACCCTTAAGTTGAAAGGAATGACCGTTAAACCTTATCTTACACCATACACAAAAGATAACCAGAAATGGACACTAGGCTTCACCAGTAAGAGCTACCACTAGAACATTTCTCGAAGAAAGGGTAGGACTACGTGAAATTGGATTGGGAAAAATATGTTAAATAGGTCATCAAAAGCATCAAGTATAATGAACACAATAAACTGGACTTCCTTCAAACTAAAATAATTTGTTCTAGTAAATACACTTTAGCAAAATGAAAGCTAAGACACAGAATGGGAAAAAGATCTGCAAAAATACAACCATCAATGGTCCTGCCATTCAAATATATAAAGAACTTTTTAAAATCAATAACATGCAAAAGATACATTGAAACAAATGAAAAGGAGAACACGACAATCCAAAATCTGTGGGGCACAGGGAAAGCCACCTTGAGAGGGAGATTCAGAGCACTACAAGCCCGTCTCGAAAAAAGGAAAAGAAAAAGGAAAAGCTCGAATAAGCAATCTAACCTTACGCTTAAAGGAACTCAAACAACAACAACAAACAAACCCAAAAAGTGAATAGAAAGACAAAATAATAAAGCTCAGAGTGGAAGTTTTAAAAGCTAGAGTCCCCCCCAAAATAATAGAAAAGATCAGTGAATCCAAGAGCTGGTTCTTTGAAAAGACAAATGAGATTGACAAACTTTTAACCAGACTCATCAAGAGAAAAAGAGAGAGGACCCGAAAAAATAAAATCAGAAATGAAAGAGGAGAAATAACAACTGTCACCAAAGAAATACGAAGGATTATTAAAAAAATATATTATGAACGACTCCATGCCAACAAAGTGGAAAACCTGGATGAAATAGATAAATCCCTAGAAACACATAATCTTCCGAAACTGAATCAGGAAGAATCAGAAAATCTGAATAGACAGCCTACACCTAGTGAAACTGAAGCATTAAAAAAAAAAACAAAACTCCTAAAAAAACAAAAGCCATGGACAGGAAGCCTTCATAGGTGAATTTTTACCAAACATTCCGAGAAGAACTAACACCTGTCCTTCTCAAACTATTTCAAAACATTCAAGAGTATGTGTTGGTGGAGTCTACTTTGACTCCCAAACTCACTTTATGAGGCCAGCATTATCCTAATTCCAAAACCAGACAAAGACACTACAAAGAAAGAAAATTATAGGCCAATATCCCTGGTGAACATAGGGGCTACAATCCTCAACAAAATATTAGCAAACCGAATACAGCAATGCATCAAAAGATCATACGCCATGATCAACTGGGATTTACCTGGAATGCAAGGTTGGTAAAACATTCACAAAACAATAAATGTGATTCAGCACATAAACAAAATGAAGGATAAAAACCACATGATCCTATCAATGGATGCAGAAAAAGTATTTGATAAAATCCAGCGTCCATTTATGATAAAAACTCTCAGCAAAGTGGGATTAGAGGGAACACACCTAAACAGAATAAAGGCCACATATGACAAACTCACTGCCAGCGTCATTCTTAAGGGCAAAAACGATAAGCATTCCCCTTAAGATCGAGAACAAGACAGGAATGCCCACTTACACCTCTCTTTATTCAACATAGTTCTGGAAGTCCTAGGCACAGCAGTCGGAGAGGAAGACATAAAAGGCATCCAAATTGGAAAGGAAGAAGTAAAACTGTCTTTATTTGCAGATGACATGATACTGTACATAGAGAACCCCAAAGATTCCACCAAGAAACTACCAGAACTGACAGACGAATCCGGCAAAGTAGCAGGATACAAAATTAATGTCAAGAAATAAGTGGCATTTTTATAGGCCAACAACAAACTCACAGAAAGGGAAATTAAGAAGACAACCCCATTGACCATTGCTTCAAAAGGAATGAAATGCCCAGGAATGAACCTAACCAAGGATGCAAAAGACCCATACTGGGGAAATTATAAGACGCTGAAGAAAGATGTTGAAGAAGATACAAATAAGTGGAAGCATATACTGTGTTCACGGATAGGAAGAATTAACATCGTTAAAATGTCCATACTACCCAGAGCGATCTATAGATTCAGCGCAACTCCTGTCAAGATTCCAATTCCGCATTTCACAGAGCTAGAACAAAGATTCCAAAAATTGATATGGAGCCACAAAAGGCCCCGCATAGCAACATTGGTCCTGAGAAAGAAGAACAAACTTGGAGAAATCGTGCTACCTAATATGAAACTCTACTACAAGGCCATAGTAATCAAAACAGCCTGGTACTGGCATAAAAACAGACACATAGATCAATGGAACAGAATAGAGAGCCCAGAAACAAACCCACGCCTTTACGGTCAATTGATATTTGACAGGGGAAGCAAGCACATACGATGGGCTAATGATAGGGTATTCAATAAACGGTGTTGGGAAAACTGGACAAACACGTGCAGAAAAATGAAACGAGACCACCTTCTTACTCCACACCCAAGAATAAATTGAGAATGGATTAAATACTTAAATGTTAGACCCGAAACCATAAAAATCCTAGAAGAACACATAGGCAGCAAAATCTCCGACATAGCTCGTAGCAATATTCTCTCAGATACAGCTCCCCGGGCAAGGGAAACCAAAGAAAAAATAAACAAATGGGACTACATCAAACTAAAAGTGTTTGCACAGCAAAGGAAAACATCAACGAAATAAAAACGCAGCCTACAGAATGGGAAAACATATTGGCCAATACGTTTGGTAAGGGGTTAATATCAAAAATTCATAAAGAACTTACAAAACTCAACACCACAAAAACAAACAACCCAATTAAAAAATGGGCAAAGGACCTGAACAGACATTTCTCCAAGAAGACAAACATATGCAAATACATGCATGAGAAGGTGCTCAACGTCACTAATCATCAGAGAAAAGGAAATTAAAACCACTATGCGATATCATCTCACACCTGTCGGAATGACGATCACCAATAAATCAGCAAACGACAAGTGCAGGTGAGGATGTGGAGAAAGGGAAGCCCCTTCGCGTTCTTGGTGGGAATGCAGACTGGTGCAGCCGCTGTGGAAAGCAGTATGGAGATACCTCAAAAAATTATAAATGGACCTGCCTTGTGATGCAGTGACCCCACTTCTGGGACTAGATCCTAAGGAACCCAAAACACTAATTCAAGGTAACATAAGTGCCCCTACGTCCACTGCAGCAGCATTTGCAATCGCCAAGATACGGAAGCAGCCCAAGCGTCCATCAGTAGATGAGTGGGCAAAACAGCTATGGGACATTTACACAATGGAATACTACATGACCATAAAAAGGAGAAGGGTTTACCCTTGGCGACAGTACGGATGGACCTGGAGAACATTATGCTAAGTGGAATAAACCAGTCAGAGAAAGGAAAATACCATATGATTTCACTCATATGTGGAATCTAATGAACAAACCGAATTAATAGCAAAAATAGAGACAGACTCATAGAGAACAGGATGACAGCTAAGGGGGTGACGGTAGGGGGTGGAGGGCCTGAGCAAAAGGAAGAAGGGCTTATGGGCATGGACAACACTTTGGTGATTGCAGGGGCGTGGGGGGGGGTGTACGGGGACTAAATGGTATGGACAACAAATACGATAAAAGAACTATTTCTGCAAAAAAAAAAAAATGCTTGAGAAATTAAAAAAAAGAGAGAATCGATAACAGGTAAGCAACAGCACAATTATAATGGGCAAATATTTGAACAGAAACTTCACCCAATACGGTAAATGGATGGCAATGAAGCCCATGAAGAGATAGATGCTCAACACGACGAGTCATTAGGGACACGCTCATGAAAACTAAAGTGATATACCACAGCACATGCATTGGAATGGCTCAAAATAAAATGGCTGACCATATCAAGGGTCCGTGAGTATGGACTAGGAGTATATGTGGTTTCGGACATTGCAAACACTTTGTCAGTTTCTTGAAAGGTTAAACACACTGGCCATACTGCTGCTCTTGAGTTTTTACCTAACAAGAGAAATGAAAGCATACATCCAAAGACTGTATTTGAATATTCATAGCAGCCCTATTTGTAATGGTCAGAAACTGAAAACAACCCAAATAACCATACACGGGAATATGGCACCGCAGCAAAAGGAAATGAATCATTGCTTAAAATAACGGCATGGGTAATTCTCAAAATAATTACGCTATTTTTAAAAAAGGCAAAAAGAGAATATAGTGTATGATTCTATTTACATAAGATTCGACAAAATGCAAATTAATCTATAGCGAGGGAAAGCAAATCAGTGGCTGCCTAGGGATCCAGGTGGGATGGGTAGGGGGAAAGCGATACACAGGGGAACAAAGACGCCTTCGAAACGGTTGGTTACGGCCCCGATTTCGACTGCGGCACGGGCTTCATGAGTACACGCATGCGGGTGTCTGGGAAATTTAAGAAACAGAAAAGCATGGAATCAAAGATCTCTCAAAACAATACTTCAAGGCTTGAAAATTCTTTGACAACTTATTGGCCACTTAGCTTTTCTTTAAAGTCAGGAATAAATCAAACTCTTCAAAACTTAGTTTTTCCACTTGTTTTTTTATTTTCGTTTATTTCTATTACAGTGTACGTTCATATTATTCTGTATTAGTTTCAGGTGTACAGCATAGTGGTTAGACACTTTACAAAGTGTTCCCCCCAATATTTCCCGTACCCACCTGGCTCCAAACATTCTATTCGTTTATTTTAATGTGCCATTGCTTTTTTTTTTTTTTTCTTTTTGTATTCTGAGTCACATTTCCCAACTATTCCTTCATATGCTATCAAGGTTCTTTTTTCTTCACTGTTAGGAATGTTTTGTTCTCTCCCGATTTACTGCTCTCTTATTCTATCTACTGAATATAGACGCACCCAAAAAAGTTTTTTATTAAAACGTCTGTCGCTCTCGATATAAGTTGCCAGTTCAATCACTAAAGAATGGATCGTTTGCCATGTAAGAATGGCAAAAACATGTGCCGTTTTCTCCCATCTTTTTTTTTTTTCCTGTCCATTTTGGAGTCTGAAAGTGAGAGAAGTACAATTAAAGCACTCAAATGGCCACCACCGGTAAATATATACGCTTCGTAAGACTAACACAGGGACCTTCTGTCCTGCTCCTCCATAGGCAGGGCTCTCTTGGGCATGACTTTAAATGACACCCAAGGATCTTCTCGCCTCGTTTAGCTCAGGTGCAGCTACCAGGAGAGCAGAGAAGCATCCAAGGCACAAACAAGTCTATCCCTAAGGGAAAAAAAATATGCTACTCACATTTACGGTGGAAGAAGCAATGTCACCACACACCAAGGCTCTCCCCGAAGGTGCAGCAAGCAAGCCCTGAGTAAGACTACAATGCAGGGCTCACAGGCTCTCTGACCTAACAGCATGACACGCTTTTGTGCCCGGGCCTGTGTTTGGCAGCGAAACCCTGTTCAGGCCAGGGAACCGAGGTGCCACCCACAATCCTAAACAGTCTATTAAAACTCCTGAAGTAACCAGTCCTGCTCCTTTCAATATTATTGACTTGGCCAAAAAGTCCGTTTGGCTTTTTCTGTACAATGGCTTAAGTAGTGCTTAGTTGTCTAACTTCATTCGAAACAATTTTGCTAGGCTGCATTGTGACAGCTGTCATAACAGCATGCATTTTAAAAAACACTTATCGAAATTGGTGAATTTTTGCCCAGCCACTTTAACATTGAACACGCAAGAAAATACGCAACATTTTCGGCATATTATGCTTCATTATTTCAAGAAAGGGAAAACGCAACTGAAACGCAACTGGAAAGAAAAGATTTGTGCAACATACGGAGAAGGTGCTGTGACTGACTGAACGTGTCCAAAGTGGTTCGCGAAGTTCCGCGCTGGTGATTTCTTGTTGGACGAGGCTCTGCCCAGTAGACCAGTTGAAACCGAGAGCGATCAAATCAAGACATTAACTGAGAACGATCAACGTTAGACCGCACAGGAGAGAGCTGACATGCTCAAAGTATCCAAACTGATAAAGTTCTTGGTGAAAATGAAAAACAGGTCTCTTATTTTATGGAAAACAAACTAAATAAACTTTTCGCCAAGCCAATACTGTAAAGAGAAACAACAGGATGACAATAACCCTGCTAACAATAACCCTGGCAGGCAGGGAGACGACTATCCACACAAACGAAGAATAGAAGGGACTCCCCTAAACCAATAAAGGGCATGAAGCCAATGATTAAAGTATGGCCTCTCTGCTCTCAATTCACCCTTTAATGTGTGCTCTCTGATAATGGACAGATTCGCTCAAGTATGTCTTCTTCAAAGTGAGCATGATGTTAGACTTTATCATGGAAGACGCTAGAGGGACACTAAAGGAGGAAGTGGCTCTCCTGTGATTTCCGGCTCTCAGAGGTGTGGGTGTGAGGATATCCTGCGTGTCCTTGCACAGGTATGAGCCCATAACAGCCGCCCTCCTCTCGTTGAACATGCAATCCCGCTGCGGCCTGGGGAACGGCTCTCCGTGGCCCCCACCGTAGGGACATCCTAGGGTCCGAGCCACCTACCCACGGTCCCCTCTGCTTGCTTGCTCTCCCGTCCCACCCCTACCAATACCAGCATTCTCTCTCCTGGTGCTCCCAGTGCTACAGCCCTCGCAACACTAAGGCACGCCCTCCTGATTCTGTGTACGTGACATTGTTAGTTCCAGGCCTCCAGCTCCACCAGGACACCTATGCCTACTACATGTCCACACACTGGCCACTAGTTATGGCATGTCCGCACTGATATGCCCCCGAGGCTGCTTCCTGCTTACCCTGCCACTGTTGACCAGCTATGGTACTAGGTCCAGCTCCGGCACAGGAAAACCAGCAAACCTCTCTGCTGTCCAGTGGCATCTCCTACGCCTTCTGCGACGAGTGAACTCCATCCTTGGGGAGGGGACCCCACTGCAAGTTTGTCTTTCCTTCGGTACTCTCCCTCAGCCCTAAAATACCATATAAAGTTTCATTATATCCTATACGTTATACATTTGTGATAGTTTAATATTTCTTCATGTTAAACTTCCCCTGTCCAGTATGTACTTTCTGTCCCCTGATTGGATCGTGATTGCTCCAGAACACAACATCTACTACAAACGCCGTTCTTAGAATTACCGAAAGCTTTCTCTTTGAGAGCTGCATCACGTAAGGCTGTCCACTATCACCCGGAGAGAGCAGAAGGATGAAGGGAGGGAGGGAGGAGGGAAGGAAGGGGAAAGAAGAAAAAGAAGAAAGAAGAAAGAGAAAGAAAGAAAGAAAGAAAGAAAGAAAGAAAGAAAGAAAGAAAGAAAGAAAGAAAGAAAGAAAGAAAGAAAGAAAGAAAGAAAGAAAGAAAGAAGGAAAGAAAGAAGGAAAGAAAGAAAGAAGGAAAGAAAGAGAGAAAGAAAGAAAGAGAGAGAGAGAAAGAAAGAAAGAAAAGAAACAGAATGTTTGGAAATAAATAAGACTGGCATTATTTGTAAATGATATGATTGTGAACACTAAACTCTACAGGTATTTACAGACAAAATGTGGACTCAATAGAAGTATTTGGACATTTGAGGATAAAAAAATCAACATATAAGAGCCATTTGCCTTCTAATTCCTAGCCGCAAATTTAGAAAATAAAAATTTCAAAAATATAGTCTTTTCAAAATATGAAGTACCTAGGGTAAAATGTCCTCTTACGGGAAAAGTATAAAATATTATTGGGATACATAAGAACTTCTGATTAGAAGGAGGATAGACCATCTCCATTAATCAAACATTCAAATATTGTAGTCAAATCTACAAATTCCACACATGCATAATTAGAACTTCAAACGAGCTTACGGTTGAACTTTTTCTAATGATTAATAATTTAAATGGAGTCAACAGGGGCTGAAAATAACCAAGACGATTTGACAAACAAGGTAGGATCGGCTGGCCTTAGCCAAATGTCAGGACTGGCTATCGATCTGTAGTAATTAATACTGATGTGTGGCATTTCAAAGCGGCAGATGAATAGACGCTAACCCATACATAGATAGGGACTTGATTTATGACACATGTGGTGCTGCATATAAGTTGGAAAAGTGCAGACTTTTCAACGAGTGCTTTACTGAGACAACCGGATATGCACATGAAAAAAAAAATAGGACCCCTCTCAACACAAACAACAATTGCAAGTGGGTTAAGACCTAACTGTGAAAGGCAAAACGATAAATATTTTAAAAAACAATATAGAGAATATTTTTATGGCCCCAGGACTGGGGCAGATTTCTTAAAACTAAAAGCACTAGGCATCGGGAGAAGATCGATACATTTTCCTACAGTAGTGCTCCTTTATCCACACAAGATGCATCATTCCAAGATGCCCAGGGGATGCCTGAAAATCCGTAGGTGCTAGGTTTTTTCCTATACATACATACGATCAAGTTTAATTTATAAGTCAGGCACAGCAAGAGATTCACGACGGTAATGACTAATAAAATAGAACAACTGTAACAATATACTGTAATAAAAGCTATGTGACTGTGGTCTCTTTCTCTCTCTTGCCCCTTCCCCAACCGCTGAAAATACCTCACTGTACTCTATGCAAAGCGTTGACACGCCGGACAAAGGGATGGTTCACATCCTGGGCAGGAAGGGGTGTGGACAGTGTGAGATTTCACCATGCTACTCAGAGTGATGTGTAATTTCAAACTTATAAGTGATATACTTCTGGAGTTTTCCATTTGCTATTTTTGGACCCTAATTGGCCACAGGTAGCTGAAACCACAGACCGGGGCACTAGACGATGGCATAACTGAGACCTTCTATTCTCAAAGCACTGCATAAAGCAAGCGAGAAAGCAAACTACAGAGCAAGGGAATATTTCGACCAAACATATAACCACCAGCGGACCGGTATTTAAAACCCACAAAGAGTTCGCCCTGGCTGCTGTAGCTCAGCGGATCGAGCACCGGCCTGTCAACCAAAGGGTGACCGGTTCCATTCCCCAGTCAGGACACATGCCTGGTTTGCCGGCCGGCTCCCCAGTAGGGGGCGCGCGAGAGGCGACCACACATTGACTTTTCTCTCCCTCTCTTTCTGCCTCCCTTGCCCTCTGCCTGAAGAGAAAAGAAATCAAATCTTAAACAAAAAACACATAAAGAATTCATTAAATCGGTAAGTACACGGTGTAAAACAACAGAAACGGGTGAGAGGCTTGAGTTCGAACAGACCTTTCACAGAAGACAAAAACCTAAGAGGCTAAGAGACGTGAGAACATACGATAGCTTAATAGTGACAGTAAAACATGATTTAAATGCTGGCAATACTGGGTGTGGGTTAAGACGGGTACCAGCAAGAACTCTCTGCTACTGTGAAGATACTAACTTGTTACAATCACTACAGAAAGCAGAAAGCAATTTGGCGTCATCTACAGACGCAGTTTCCTTTCAGCTGGCAACGCTAGCTATATGACCTCCGTGCTCTACCTCGGGAGTATATTAACTCCCCAGCCCTATGTCATAATTTAGTTCACAGGCATCTGGACTGTTTTTCCCTTCCACGACACATAACACTGGCTCAATACAATGACGTCCATCGGGCCTAATCGACAAGGAGGAGCAAGCTATTCTCGCCTTATTGGAAAGGGATTTGCATATCAGATGGTGGAAAATAAGCCCCACAACAGTAAATGTCCTTTTGCCTCCGTAATCCTTCTAGGTTTCCACTGCTCTAGGGCATGCCTACGTACCTTTTCTAAGGTTAAGGGTGAATTGTTATATTTGGCTCTCCTATGCCCAGAGAAGTGACACAGTAATCAGTGGTCCTCTGTAGATTTCTCACGGGCTTGTACTGTCTGGCCTATTCACCAAGTGACAAGAAAATCTGCTAGCCGCCCCAGGAATCCAGAACAAAAGGAGGTTCTGCAATAGGTCAAAGCCGTCATGCAAACCTCCCCGCTTTTGCAATTTGTGCCATATGATCCGGCAGATCCAATGGTGCTTAAAGTGTCCGTGGCTGACGGGAATGCTCTTTGGAACATTTGGCAGTCTCCTACAGGTGACTTACTGAAAAGACACTTAGAAAGTTGGAGCAAAGTCTGGTCACCATCTGTGGATTACTACTGTCCTTAGGAGAAACTTCTTTTGCCTTGCTGCTGGGCCTTGGCAGCGACTGAGAACTTGACCACAGACCACCGAGTTGCCCCCTGAGCTACCTATCATGAACTTGTAGCTGCCTGACCCCTTCAGGCACAGCTTCTTGTGCACATCGGAACTCCACCATCAAATGGCGGTGGTATATACTATCTAAGGTTCAAACATGCCCTGCATATGCAAGTAACTTACTTGAAGAAACGACCCAAATGTCCACGGTCCCCACTCCTGCTACATTACCTTTTCTCTTCCCGATACACTTACGCACTCATGGACCATTCCCTACGACCAGGTGACAGGGTAAAACAAAACTTGGCACTGAGTCACATACGAGTCTGCGTGCTATGCAGGCGAAATTCCAAAATGGACAGCTGCGATACGCAGCCCCTTCTGGGGACGCTCCTGAAGGACAGTTTATTTATTTTTGTTATATGTTCATGGTTTTATTCAGCCAACCCTCAGCTATGGCTCTACCGTCAGGAAGAAAAAATAAGGTGACTTTGTAAGTGGAGCCTAAGGTCGAGTAGGAGCGTGGGAAAATAACAACCTGAATAAGTGTTCACAAATCAAGAACATGCTATGAAATACTTGGGAGCATAAAACAAAGGAATCTTGAGCAAAGAGCTTGGAGGAGAGGAAGTTTCCCCTAGGCAGTGACTTGAGCTGAGCTCTAAAAGATGACTTAGCAAAGCTGGGAATGGAAGCAGTTCCTTTGGGGTCAAGGGCCAGTGTGTCCAGAGAGCAGAGAACGCAGCAGGAAGGGCAGGCAGAGCTTCTATGTCACCTGGGGTCCCTTGGATACATAGGATGACAGTGAACGTATAGCAAAGCAGCGCAAATGGCGTTTCTTTTTTTTATCACTTTTTATCGTGAATGATAATTCGTGAGACCATAAGAGTCCTAGAGGGAAACAGAGGCAGGAGAACTTCAGATATCCCACAAAGCAATGTTTTTGCCGATATATCTCCTAGGACAGGGGAAATAAAGGGAAAAAATAAACAAATGGGACTACATCAAACTAAAAAGCTTCTGCACGGCTAAAGAAACCATCGTCAAAGTAAAAAGGGAACCGGCCCTATGGGAGAACACATTTGCCAGTGATACCTCGGATAAGGGTTTGATCTGCAACATATATAAAGAACTCATACGACTCAACACCGGGAAGACAAACGATCCAATTAAAAAATGGGCAAAGGTCCTGAACAGACACTTCTCCATGGAGGACATACAGAGGGCCCAGAGTCACATGAGAAGATGCCCAACGTCACTGGCCATCAGAGAGATGCGAAATCAAACCGCACTGAGAGACCACATCACACCAGGTCAGAGTGGCCATCAGTCACAAATCAACAAACAACAAGTGCTGGCGAGGATGTGGAGAAAAGGGGACCCTTAGTGCACTGTGGGTGGGAAGGCACGCTGGTGTAGCCACTGTGGAAAACAGTATGGAACTTCCTTAAAAAACTAAAAATGAAACTGCCTTTTGACCCAGTGATTCTGATGCTGGGATTATACCCTAAGAATCCAGAGTCACCAATTCAAAAGAACCCATGCACCCCTATGTTCACAGTAGCGCTATTTACAATAGCCAAGTGCTGGAAGCAACCTAAGTGCCCATCGGTAAATGAGTGGGTCAAAAAATGGTGGTCTATTTACACGCTGGAGTACTGCACTACAGAAAGACAAAAGGAACGCCTATCTTTCGTGACAGCGTGGATGGAACTGGAGAACATTATGCTAAGGGAAATAAGCCAGGCGGTGAAAGACAAACACCGTACGATCTCACCTATAAGTGGAATCTAATGAACACAGTGAACTAGCGGACAAAACAGAACCACAGGCACGGAAACATGGTGTGGACTGAAAGGGACCAGAGGGGAAACATGGAGTGGCGGGGGGAGGGGGACAATGGTGGAAAGAAGGGGAAGGGACTAGCCAAAGAACATGTATGAACGACCCACGGACTTGGACGGCAGTGTGGGAATTGCCTGGGGGAGCGGGGGACGGGATGGGCGGAGGAGGGCAAAGGGGTAAAAACTGAGATGACGGTGACAGAATAACAATGAAGGACAGTTTAAAGGGAAATCCTTCCACGGGGCACAACTTAGGACAATGCGCTGGGCTGTTCAATCTGTTTGTAAAAGGAAATGGCAACACGTGCAGCTGTCTACCAATTTATGGCCTCAACCAGTCGTTTGGCTGCATGAGCAGGCCTTGGGAGGAAAAGGCTCAGAAAATTACGGGCAAGGAGGTCTGAGGAAGACTTTGATAATTCAGTGACTAGGACGGCCCATTCCGTGGCTATCGACCTCTTTCCCCAGCCATTCTGTCGCTGTATAACGGGCTGGCGAACATGGTGGACGTAACAGCAAAGCCATAGACCATGCGGTCTCAGCAACAAGAAGTTTCTCCCAGCAGGGCAGACCCAGCTACAGCCACTGCTGAAGTCCCAGTCTGCCGAAGATACTGACCAACACAGAGTGCTTAGTTCAGTCTTATCCCCCAGGCGATCGGCCTGTTGGCAGGCTGATTACATCTAACAGCTCCCATCATGTCACGGCGGCTTTTTGTTCTTACCGTAGTGGGCACTTGCTCTGGACAGGAGATCGCCTTTCCTGCATGCAATGCTTCTGCCAGCACTGCCACCCGTGGGCTTACAGAGTGCCATATCCACATTCATGGTGTTTCACGAGCATTCATTTTTCTCTTAACATGAGCTCTATCCGCTTGATAAATTTTAAATTGTACACTGCATCATTGTAAACTATGGGCACACAGATCTCTAAGAACGGATTCCTCTTGCAAAACTAAAACTCGGTACGTGTGGAGAGCAATTTTCCGTCTCCCCGTCTCACTGGCACCTGGCAAATACCACTGAAATCTCCACTTCTAAAACTAAAGGAGATACCACCACATTCCTATTAGAATAGCCAAGCCCGGGAGGCCGACAACATCGAATGTGGGCAAGAATGTGGAAGAGCAGGAACTCTCACTCATTGCTGCTGGGAGTGCAAAAATGTACAGCCCATTTGGGAGACTGCGTGGCGGCTTCTTACAAAACCAAACGTACGTTTACCATAGTGTCCAGCAATCGCGATCCTTGGTCTTTACCATGAGTCTGAAACCTACCCACCCAAAAACCTGCACACATTTATAATGAACAGTTTTCTTCGTAACCGTCAAAAGTTGGAGGCAATCGAGGTGTCTTTCAGCAGGTAAATGAACAAACTGTGGTACATAAACAATGCAAAATCATTCAGGGCTGAGAAGAAATGAGCTATGAAGCCATGAAAAGGCAAGAGGGAATTGCAAATGTATGTTGTGAAGTGAAAGAAGCCAGTCTGAAAAGGCCACGCAGTGTGCGATTCCAACTAAATGCCATTCGGGAAAGGCCAGAACTACGGAGAGAGTCAAAAGGTCAGTAGTTGCCCGGGGCTCGGGGGGAGGGATATACAGGCAGGACACAGGAATTTGAGGGCGGTGAAACTACTCCTTCTGCTACCACGATGAGGGATACATGTCATTCTACATGTGTTCAAACCAACAGAACGTGCCCCGCCAAGGGTGAGCTGCATTGTAAACTACGGACTTTGAGTGATTATCAAGTGTCCAGGTAGGTTCATCGATTGTGATAAATGAACACCTGATGGGGGGTGTGTATAGTGGGGGAGACTGCACGTGGGACGGCAGGGCTATGGAGAAAATCTCTGTACATTCCCATACATTTCACCGAGAAACTGAAGCTGCTCTGAAAAGTAAAGTCTCAGCAAAAATAAGTGCCTGCCTTTACGGGTGTGGCTATTTTACATTCTGTGTTAATGGAATCACGCGGTGTTTGTTATCCGCGACCGGCTCATTGCACTTAGCCAAACGTCCTCAAGGCTATCCGTTGTGTCCCACACGGAAGGACTTTCTTGTGTTTTGAGGCGGACCATCATTCCACTGCATGCATGGTCCCCATTTTCCTTATTAGTTTATCTGTCGATGGGCATTCAAGTTGCCTTCGCATCGCAGCTATTGTAAATAATGCTGCAATAATCATGGGAGTGCAAATGCCTCTTAAAGATCTTGATTTCAATGCTTGTGGATATTTACCCAGAAGTGGGATTGCTAGATGACATGGTAATTTTATCTCTAATTTTCTGAGAGACCCACACTATTTTCCATAGCAGCGGCACCCTTTTGCATTCCCACCAATAATGAAAAAAGGTTTCAATTTCTCCACGTCCCTCAGCAATACTTATTATATCGTCTTTTTAATAAATTTTTAATTTAGCCATACAAATAGGCTGTATCTCATCGCGGTGTTGTTTTGCATTTCTCTGGTAATTAGTGACGTTAAACGTCTTTTCACACAGCTGTTGGCCATTTATATGCCTTCTCTATAGTCATGGAGTACCCATTCTAGTGCTTTGCCCCTTTTTAGTTCTGTGTGTTTTTTTCCTCTGGAGTTGTAGAAATTCCTTATACATTTTCAACATTATCCCCTTATCAGATAACGGTTGCCAAGTACTTTCCTCCATTCCATGGGTTGTTTTTTTCCTGGGTTGTACAGAGCTTTGTAGTTTGATGTAGCCACACTCGTCTATTTTTGTTTTTGCTTGCCTGTGATTTTGGTGTTATAGCCACGAAAGGGAGGAAGGGTGGAAGGGAGAGAGGGAGGGAGGGAGGGAAGACAGGAAGAAAGAAA
>PVJD01010488.1:0-53291 GCA_004026545.1 Mormoops blainvillei | reverse complement strand
GCACGAAACAGAGTTTGTTCTTGTAGTAGTATTTACTAATTATTGTATTGTTTTCCATACGAACGCTGTAAACCTCCTTTTGCCCCACCCTGTATTTTGACTTGGGCTAAACAAAATGAAGAAAGGAAAAAGTCAAGCTAAGTATACTTTGTTATTTCCGCCAGTGTGTTTTTCAGCCAAATTCTATTACAAAGAAAGGTTTTATAGATAATTCTTAAAATATCGTGTAGCAAAGCCACAACAGAACCAAACGTTAAGAAACCCATTCACTCTCCCAAATAGTTGATGCATAAATTATTAGCCTAACAGCAGACGCTGTAATAAAGGAAGACAGACAGATGCACGTGGTGCACTCGCTTCCTAAAGATTAAAGATCAGAAACTGCTAAAGAGACAAGGTCAGCCAACGCTCCGCTGTACCCAGCTGCTCTGCCTTCACGTGCAACTTTGAAACCGAGTAATGAGCAGGTCGCAATGTGCCCAGACGCCCCGGGAACAGTGAGACTCAGCAGAAGCACGGGTATCAGAGAGAGACCTGCTGGGGTTTCCGACGCTGACAGTATCAAGTCCTTCTGTAGACCAACTGCGTAAATATACTTAAAGACAGGGCAGCCAGAGAATACGGAACGTTCACCCAGAGTGTTTAAAAAAAAAAAATATATATATATATATATAATCTCTCAAGATAACAATATTTAACAAACTGAATTAAAAGGAAGCCCAGAGGTGTGTCAGGTGTGGAGGGAACACCGGTGCTTCGTTTTGGGCCCATTAGTATTGATATGTCTGCCACATCTGGGGGCAGAGGCCAAAGAGCCTGTCATGCGACAAAGGCGGGAATCGGGACAGCGGTCCAGGCTGGAGGTAAGGGTGGGGGACGAGCACGGTGGGGTGTCTTTCTGTGTACAACTGGAGGCTCAGGGCACAGTGGTGTGTTTCATCTTGGAGTCACGATGTTTTCCAGACGATGAACTCAGGAAGAAAGGTGTGGGCAACGCCGGGAAGAAAGCGATTACAACCTGGTGATTTACAGGGACCGTTTGTGCGGCGTGCACACCGATGCGGGAGAACACGCGTGGCCACGGCAGCCATTATCATGACGTGATGGGCTCATTTTTTTAAACCACTGACATCTTTCTAAACTGTAAAATAGAGGAACTAGCTGTACCCTCTTAAGGTAAAAATGAGTAATTGAAATCTCTCCAATATCCTAAGAGCTATTAAAACAACTGTGAGACACTGTATTAAGAATAGAAATGTTACCCCAGTAAATTCAGTTAAAAAAAGAATGGAAAAGTCGGAGTGGGAACAAGGGACCTCTGAGTCTCCATCGAGGGCAGGGTCCTGCCCCTCTTACTCACATGCGCTGTGACCTGGGCCAAGCAGCTCAGTCTCCAGGAGTCTTAATCCCTTCGTTTCTGAAAGAAGGGCCTCGGGCACAGAAAACATGGTAATATAAGTGTTTATTAAATTACCTCAGTCGGCATGCTGCAAGTATGCAGATAAATAGAATTTGCTCACATTTCAACAAGGTCGGGCTCCTGTGAATGCAGAACGGTCCGGGAGCTTGGGCGAAATCTTTGAAGAGATACTTAGGGAGCTGGTGGGTCATCATTCAAAAGTCGTCGTCATCTCTACCAGCCAAAATATGTTCCTTAATGCAGGGTTCGCAACATAAAAATATCTTTAAAAATAAACACTAGACTTTTAGATCAAGAAAGGAACATCCAAACTGCAAGTGAGTGTATCTGTTTCAACAAGTTATTTGACAAAGTCTTTTAGGAGGAGTGTCGCCCACAAAGGATGCGGAGTAGGAATGGTCTGTAGATGCTCGTACGATTAGGTAAATCATCTGCTGAGTTTATAAGCCCCAGGAATGCCGGCCCCGCATCCTGCCTTGGTTTCCATACATCCTCTGGAGTTCGCCTGCGAGCAAAGCAAGCTTTGCTGGGTATCACCGTGTGCCTTTTCACCTGGCACGGGATGCACGCGGATGACTATGCCTTCGTCCCTGTCACGAGGGGCCCATGGCTCACGGACTAGTTTTCTACCCAGTGCTCCTTGTCTTTATGTTCTTCTGGCCATTGGGGCCAGAAATCGCCTTCTCCGCCTGATCCCTCGTCATAATTTTCTGTGGTCATATCCTCTATTTCTATATTTAGAAACCAAATACCCAAGTCAGCAGCAAATAGATGAGTTATTTGAAAATTATTAGGGGTGAAGTGGCAGTTCTTTGGGTCAGGGGGAGTAAGGATATTTTATGCTGTGTATCTTGTGAAATACACCCTAAAGCCTGGACAGGGTCCTCGGAGCAGGACTCATTTTCTGTGACTGTAGACATCCTGTTTCACAACCCGGGAGAGAGCGTTTCTCCAGGAACGGTCTCCGTTGGCACCTTGGTGCCCGCCTCTGGCGTTCGGGAACCTTGCTTCCAGGCCAGTGTGTACCGGAGGAAAATGGGGAGGCTGCCACCAGCTTGGCGTATGTTGAGTTCTGGTCGTCTTCTCCGGCCGGCCAGCTACCACTCATTTTGCAAAGACATCAAAGCCACAGAGGTTATGCAAACAGCGGGTCGACGTTGGGAGCAGGAGCCCAAACGGCTGACAATTCACAGGAAGAGCGATCTTGCTCCCTAACCGGAGGACCTGCGGCCCCGCCTGTGGTGGTCCCGACTGCTTCTCTTCTCTGTCACGCTGCCCACTGGACCAGACAGGCACACAGGCACGGAGAGTGTGCTCTGCAGCATAACTAAAACCTCTGCTTTCTGGGCGAGGACCACAAGGGGAAGGAACTTGGAAGATGGAGACCATGATGTCGTTTGTAAACCCCTGGGCTCACTGCTGAGCTCTAAGTCTGTGGATCTGATCCTGATCACTTCCCAACAGATGCTGGGAGCTCATGATGGACCACCGATGACCCAGGTAGCCCAGTGACAGATGCGAGTAACACTGCAAAGATTTGACGATGGAACTGACATTGAACGTTAACGTTCACCCATCACAGTATTGGAAGAAGAGAATGTATCTAAAGAAATGATGGCTGAAAATGACTGAAATTTGACTCAAGACATTAATCTACAGATTCTAGGAATTCCACAAACTCAATATGATAACTCGAGGAAATCTATATCTAGACACTTCATAATCCAACTGCAGAAAACTAGATATTAAAAAAAAAGTGTGGCATCTAGCAAAAATTATCCATTACTTTTAGGGAACAATGACTCAAATGACTTTGTGTTTCTCTTCAGAAACCAGGGCTCCCAGAGGAAGTGGAGCAAAGTTGTAAAGTGCGTCAGGAAGAGAACTTATTGACCCAGGAGTTTCTGTTCAGTAAAAAGATTTTCAGGTGAAGGAAAGCTAAGAGTTGTTGCCAGCAAAACCATTATAAAATAATGGCTAAAATAAGTTCTTCAGTCAGAAGGAGCATGACATGGAGGAAACTGTAGACGTGGGGCTTGTTTGCGCTCAGTGAGTATCACGTCTCCTGATGGAAGGGTGCTTGTACTTCACACTTTCACAACTTTGAATTTGGGGTAATTTTAATATTGGGATTACGTGCACTTTTTCTGATGAGGCGTGTTTACAACTGAAGATCTTTGGAATTACAGATTATGACCTGAAGGGTGTGGAGAAAGGAGGAAAACTTAAGGATTGAATCTTAAAGTTTAGGGTGTTAGAGGAGAGGACTTAGGAATGACAGAAAGCCACGGAGGAGAGTCGGATCCCAGCCCCATCCACAAGTGGACGTCCTCCCCTGGCCTCCCGGGGCACTGGAGCCACAGGTGACCGGCCCACCGCCATGGTTTCCTCTGTCCGTGAAAATTTAAAATAATAAATGAGGCCAAAGCTTGTGAAACAGCCACAGTGCTGCCTCTCATCCACTCCTGCTTGGTCTCACCCAACTAGGGCACAGGGTAGGAGGCGCCGTGGTGTCACCCTCCAAGGGGACGTTGCTCCCGAGTCAATGCCGTACGTTCAGCCCCGTGACACCGTTGAGACTCCACGTTGACAAGTCTTCTCTTCCCGTGTCTGAGGACCCTCTCGCCGGGCACTAAACATGTTTGCAGAGCTTCATTTCAGGCTTCCTCCCTGGCTAATTACTAGGCCACCTTTCCTGCCAGGTGAAAACCCTAACTTCACTCAGGGCCAGGGTTTAACTGGCCTTTTCTGTTACCTTGGGAACTTTTCAATATCATAATATATTTTCTTGCAGTTTTCATGGCCACAGAGTCAAGCAACCCAAAGCCATGAGCGTTAAAAATTTGGGGATTCTCTGAACCATGTGAAATGAGTATTTTTATACAAACCTGAGAGTGAAGAAAGCCAAACTTCCAAAATGAAGGCCAGAAAGGGTGAGAAATCGAAGATTTGATTTTCCTTGAGGTATTCGTGAGGGAAGTTAATACTTTAGGGGAAAATATTAGATATAGTTAGAGAAAAGGAGTTGAATTTGAAGAAAATTCTACCACGTTTAAAGGTTTGCTGGAAAAGTCTAATTGATCATTTCTAAGAATGGCTAAAAACTGTTGGTTCTAAACCAGCAAAGGTTAGTTTTCAAAGTTTCATAACATCTATCTTCTGGCTAATGGGATCATTAAAATGCCAACCAAAAATAGGTTCAATTCGATTATAACCATACAGCCTATGCAGTGAAAAACGCCTTCCAGCAAAATGAAGTTGTTGTTGTCAGGGGGGCCTTTATCAGGTCAAGAAATGCAGCATCAGATTTGATTGAGGTGACGCGGTAATGTCGCCTTAATTCTCACAAACCAAATGAAGAACCTGGACACGGAACTCTTAAAAACATGTAAACATTTTCAGCCTGAAGGAAAAGAGAGAAAGTCCTATTCTATTGCTTCAGCGACCTCGGAATAGTAATTACCCCCCAGTAGCTGAGTGCGTAGGAACATGCGGCGGACCGCAGGCGCTTAAAGCCTATGGAGTGGCCTTCTCTTCAGCTTAATAGCAGATCGGTCACCTCATTTTCGCTTTCATTAAGTAGAAAATACGGCAATGTTAGATTATTGCAAACTAGCCTCCAGGCTTTTCTGTCCTCTTCATTGGTAGATTTATAGATAATTTCCATTAAATTTTAAATTAGCGATTCCATATAAAACGGGAAGAAGAGAAGCATATAATAAGATTGAACCTTGATTCAATCTGGAGTTCTGTCTCTGATGTGGTAGGCACAAGCTAACTTGTCTTTCAGTCGCATTTTTAATGCTTATGCGAAACCTGTATTAGGTGGTGAAACCCCTTTTAAAACAATAAGGACCGCCCGGTAAATTTTACCTCAGTTAGGGTTGTTCTCCCAGCTTAAGCTCGTTCTTTCTGTTCTTGATTTTCTGAAGTTTCATGAGGATGTTTTCATTCGCTTTAATTAATTGCCCTGAGGGCTGGGGGAATCCTTTTACTCTGAAGATGGGCAGTGCTCCTCAACTCTAGACAGTTTTCTTTTTTTAATGTTTAAATAACTGTTGAAATACAATATTATATTAGTTTCAGGTGTGCAGCCCTGTGATTAGACATTTATATAACTCATGAAATGATCACCCCAATAAACCTAGTGCCCATCTGACACCACACATAGTTGTTACAATGTTACTGACCGTGTTCCCTATGCTGTATTTTGCATCCCATGGCTATTCCGTAGCTGCCACTTTGCACTTCTTAATCCCTTCACTTTTTTCATTCAGCACCCACCCCCCTCCCATCTGGCAACTATCAAAATATTCTCTGTATCTATGAGTCTGTTTCTGTTCTACTTGCTCATTTATTTTATTTTTTTTAGATTCTACAAGTAAGTGAAATCATCTGGTATTTGTCTTTCTCGGTCTGCCTTATTTCACTGAGCGATATACCCTCTAGGTCCATCCGTGCTGTCGGATTTAGTCATTTTTGTGACTGAGTCACAGCCCATCGTGTAGGTGCAGACTTCTCCATCCGGTCATCTGCTGATGGACACTGAGGTCGCTTCCGCACCTTAGCAATTGTAAATAATGCTGCAATAAACCCACAATTGCTTGTGTCTTTTTTTTAGCGTTTGGGGTTTCTTTGGATGAATACCCAGGAGTGAAATCGCTGGGTCCTTCTTTGTCTCTTGTTATAGCCTTTGTTTTAAATTCTATTCTGTCTGGTGTAAGTATCGCTCCCCAGCTTTTATTTGTTTGTTTCCGTTTTCATGAAATACCTTTTTCCACCCTTTACTTTTAGTCTGTGTGCCTATTTTGATCCGAATTGAGTCTCCTGTAGACAGCAAATGTTAGGGCCCTGTTTTGTTATCCAATCAGCTTCCATATGTCTTTTGATTGCAGAATTTAATCCATTTGCATTTAAAATAATTGTTGAAAGATACATAGTTATCGCCATTTTATTATTCATATTTTTTATCTTTTTCCTCCTTCTTAAAGAAGACTCTAACATTTCTTATAACACTGGTTTGGTGGGGATGAACTCTTTTAGCTTTTTTTTTTTTTTTTAGCCTGGAAAGCTCTTTATCTGTTCTTCAATTCTAATGACAGCTTTACTGGGGAGAATAATCTTGATTGTAGGTTCTTGTTGTTTATCATTTTGAATAATTCATGCCAGTCCCTTCTGGCCTGCAAAGTTTCTGTTTAGAAATCAGCTGACTGTCTTATGGAAACTCCCTTGTAGATAACTAACTGCTTTTCTCTTGCCGCTTTAAGAATTTCTCTTTATTTTGAACCTTTGGCATTTTAATTATGATGTGTTTTGGTGTGGGCCTCTTGGGTTCATCTTGTTTGGGACTCTCTGTGACTCCTGGATTTGCACGTCTGTTTCCTTCACCAGGCTAGGGGAGTTTTCTGTCATTTTTTCACATGGTTTTCAGTTCTTTGCTCTGTCTCTTCTCCTTCTGGCACCTCCACGATGGGAATGTTGTTGTGCTTGAAGTTGTCCCAGAGGCTCCTTACACTATCCTCTCTTTTTGGATTTTTTTTCCCTGTTCTGATTGGGTGTTTTCTGCCTCTTTATCTTTCACATCTCTGATTTGATCCTCTGTTTCATCTACTCTATTGTTGAGATGCTTCGTAGTGTATTTTTTATTTCAGTTCATGTATTCTTCATTTCTGACTGGTTGTTTTTTGTGTTTTCTATCCCCATTTTTATGTTTCCGATCTCTTTGTTGAAGTTCTAAGTTCATCGACTCCTCCCCTAAGTCCACTGAACAGCCTTATGGCCTGTGTTCGGAGCCCTGCGTATGGTAGAGTGCTCGTCTCCATTTTGTTTTGCCCTTTTCCTGGCGTTTTGTTCTGTTCTCTCACCTCGGGCCTGTTTCTTGGCCTCCCCATTTTGGCGGCCCCCTTGTGTTCTTTCTGCATATTAGACGGAGCTGCTGTGTTTCCCAGTCTGAGTGGAGCAGCCTTATGTAGTAGGTGTTCTGTAGGGTCCAGCAGCGCAGCCTCCCCAGTCAGCAGACCTGGATCCCGCGTCCAGTGTGGGCTGTGCACACCCACCTGTTGTAGTTGAGCCTTGATTGCCGTTTGCACGTCAGTGGGAGGGACTGACCCCCACACCCCAGGCCGACGGACTGTGAGGACTGGGTGCAACCCCCAGTGGAGGAGGAGGAACTGCTGTGCAGCTAACGTGAAGCAGATGTCACTTCAGTGGGGCTTAGGTACCTGCCGAGCCCACCTCTGGCGTGTGTCGCTTGTGGAGGTTAGTTGGATGGTGCCTTGAGGTGTTCTGAGCTGTCCACCTGGAGCACTGGCTCTGGGACCTCCTGAGAGGTGTAGGTCAAGGTCGTCCCCCATCTATGTCCTGCCCCGGGCCTCCTGGCAGGAGCTACAAAGCCATCTGCAGATGACTGCTACATGTGTTGGGCTTGGGGGTTCCCAGGAAGAGGCCAGTCTGCTAACTGAAGCCAGCTGCCGCCGGTGCCGGGCCTGGGGCCGCTTAGCAAGAGGTATGCGCTCTGCCGAGGCCAGATGCTGCTTGTTTCAGCGAAATTAGGAAAAGTCGGAAGCATGAGCCAAGACGAGCCACTTGTGGAAAGCCACTGGAAAGGGCTTGGGTGGGCCCACAAGCTGGGTGGGCGGGGTCTCAGGGAAAGCCTGGGGCGGAGCTAACAGTGCCAGCCAGGCTGATGGAGACTCAGCGGGGCTCCCACCTGTGCTGCAGGGGGCGCGCTCAGTTTCTGCCTCGGAGAAAGCGGCTCCCGCGGCTCCCGCCCGGAAGCCGGGCCACTCGCTTCCTGCCCGTGGGGCTCTCGTGCTTTCAAGCTGGCGCCCCGCGCGGGAGCTGAGCGCGGGCGAGTCTGAGTAAGTCTTCAGGGCCCTTTAGGAGGAGTGCCTGGGACTGAAGTAGCCTCCGTCGCAGCCACTGTCCCCGCTGGTTTTTACAGCCACAAGTTATGGGGGTTCTCATCCCAGCACCGGAGGCCTGGGCGGGGGGCCTGGGGTGGGGCCGGGACCCTCGCTCCTCAGGGGGACCTCTGCCGCTGAGGTGTCCCTCTCTTTTTAACTGGCACACGTGGTTGTGGCACCAGCCTGTTCTTCATATCCGCCGCTCCTGCCAGTCTCAGGGCGGCTTCTTTTTTTATGTCCTTAATCGTAAGACTTCCATTCGGCTAGATTTCAGGGGGTTCTGAATGATGGTCGTTCTGTACTTTAGTTGTAACTTTGATGTGGTTGCGTGAGGTTCCAAGTGCCTATGCTGCCATCTCAAACGGGGGCCATTATTTCTTTAATAATCCTCTCTTCTTTTCTAATTTCAGTTCTATGTTTCTGGGCCTTCTAGATTGTTGTTGTTGTTTTATATCTTCCGCATTTTTTTTAAACGTTTTTCTGTTTATTTTTTCCCAAACTCCTAAATTCTATGGTAGCCTGTAGTAGACATATTGGAAATGGCCTTGTATTTGAAATCTTAACGGTCTCATCACAGAGAGGACTAAGTACTCAGGTTTTTTCATTGTGTTTTGAAGGGGGTATCAGCATTTTTCTCAGTGTATTGCTGCCAGTTGCTTACGGGTCAGGGTTTTGAATGCCCAGCCCCTTGAATGCCCAGTCCAATGGGATAATGAAGATAACAGTTACAAAATTGGCTACAGCAGCTGACATTTAATGAGCATTTACTGCGTGAGTGGCACGGTTGTAAGGGTTTTACGTGTATTATTTGTTTAACACTTCCATGAGGCGAGAATTAGAGTCATTTCCCTTTTATGATAAGGTGTTAGGGCAAGGGGACTTTAAAGGACTCTCAGAGTTAGGGCAGAAATCTTCATGGTCAAATGTACTGAAACTTTTAATTCCTAGTAAGCGAATACAACACCAAACGGTTTTCTTATCATATTTCTGCACAGAAACATGTTATAGATTGTGTTTGCAGTTTCAGGTAAGGGGAGCTTTTTAAGAGAGAAGAAGTTGCATGCATTTATTTTGGGAACCCTGTGGGAAACCTTTGGGCATGTTATTGGCACTTGCCTCCAACAGTCCTGCCCCAGAGGCACCGCCTTGGTGCATTTCTAACTCCCGGCCCCTGCCCTTGTCGGCTTTGGACCTCGTCTTTCCTTCAAGCTGTAAGAAAGCGAGGTAATCTAAATTAACCTTAGTTTCTCATGTGGCTGAGCTGTATTGAAAGTAATAGCTTGATAAAGAAAAAGCAAAAGGTAGGCACCTGGGGGTTGCTTTTTAAGAGTCTTTTTTCGGAAACTGTTCAAGATGGTACCTTGATTTGGGAACCTCGAAGGGGAGAATGAGAGGCTGCAACATTAATTTCACTATTTCTTTTCCCCTCTTCAGACCATTTATTACTGAGTTATTGCTGAATCATGTTAACATTAAATGTTGATTCAGCGTACCTACTCACCAGGACACACAGAGTTATGGAATTAGAGATACATAATTGGGGAAATTTTATTCACTGTTTTTGAAATCCACAAAGTTATTTCAAGTCATATAATATTCAAAAAGTAACTTTTTAAACTTCCTCTCTAGAACTGAGGATTTAAGTTTACATTTGACAATACACCACTCCTTTTTTTATTCATTGGCATCTGTTGTAGTAGTTATATAAGTTAATACTCTTTTTAAAGACTCTCAGAAATTCCAATTTTCCTTTGCTCTGCAAGGAATTTGTTGACTTCTATTTAAGACCACCTTTTTTTTTTTTTTCCCCCTTTACTGAAAACAGAAAACATTACCAAGAAACAGCTGGAAACTAATTCATGACTCTCAGCTGGGCCCTCCCAGTCTCCCACTTCCCTCCCCCATGTGTTTACATTTTGCAGAGGAAACATTAAGCGACTGTAGTATTTATCTGATCACTTCACATTGATGGATGATGCAGCCTTTAGGAAAAGCCGCCTGGAATAAAAAAGGAATTAAAAAATAGTTACTAGAAAGGCATTAATGAAGTGGGAAAATATTAAAATGTCGGTGAGAGAGAAACAGTCGGGTGCTGCCACAAACTGTTCATTTTGTAACACAAAGCCGGGAGTTGGGGCACCTTCTGTTTTGTTATTGGTGTGAGAAAAATCCATCTAATGAAGATACAACATTTGAAAGCCAAATTGGCCCCTTTGAAAATCGGATCCAAGTGTTTGTGTGACCAAGTGTCTGTGTGTTTTGGGAGAAGTTGTGAAGAATAGTTTCGATCACATGATCTCTGTTTTAATTTTATCCACATGACCTCAGATCCTTCGGGACTGCTTAAGAGGAGAGTGGGTTGGGGCAGGTGTCAGAGCTAGATCAAAGGACAACGGGCCATCTTTAAAAAATAAAACAGGAAAATAACAGTCTGCAAGCAAGTGTTCTAGTGCTTTCTACTTCAGTGAAAGCCTTTCGTGAACTTGTGATCCACGTTTTGTAAAAACTTACACATGCGCTTGTATATGAACAGTCATCACTTGCCCATTAGGCCGTTTTAGACAATACAAAAGTCGCTAGACCACTTAATTAAGGGGAGTCACGGGGAGGTCCGTTCCCAGACATAGCTGAGCTGTGGGAAGCAGCGCCTGCAGCTGACACGCATCCCCGTGGAGACCAAGATGACAGCAACATTGTCCCTGGGCCTTACACTTCAGAGGGGAAGCTGGTGTTATTGGAGCTAATCACATTAATAAATGTGGAATTTAAAGTGTTCAAAAAAAAAATAAAAAGTCAATCCTGGAAAACTATTGAACTGACAAACTTGACCTAATGGGCATCAGTTATGGAACTAATCCTTCCCCTGAGCTCAGAGGATTGATCTGGGATGAGCCGGGTGAACGTGGGGAGTGAGCAGAGAGCCGCACCCCGAGGGCCCAGTGCACGCACAGCTGGTGGAGGGTCGGGGGAGCCTGGAGAGAGGGCCCCGGGGCCAGAGAAGAGGCGGGGGCTGGGGCAGGGGTGGGAGAACCAGGCCATGCATTGTGAGAGCGCCCTGTGGGCCAGGTTCAGGATTTTGCTCAGTATTCTAAGACAACCCGAGAAAAGACAGAGTTGTATCTTGGGTTGTAGAGGGGGAGAAGAATTCGGGGTGTGATAAGGTCAGCTTTGCATTTTGAAAAAGTTACCTTACCTAGAGAACAGGTTGAACAGAGGCTAGAAAATATTCTAGGAGGCCAGTTATTGGCAATCAGGGGAAAGAGAAAGATAAATTTGATTAGCAAAGAGGCAGTGCAGGTGGAGAAAAGATCATGGAATTCAGAAAGGACAGGTGAGCTGCCGGAACTCTGTTCATCTCTCGATGTGGGAGGCGATGGAGGGGTAGGCGTCAAGCACGCGGGTCCAGGTTAGTTTTTCGGAGACGTGGACAGGTGATGCTCCATTGGCTGAGAGCTGGAAACCTGCAGGAGAGCCAGGGTCGCGGGGAAAGGTCACGCTTCCGTCTAGGATGTACTGACTTTGCAAAGCTTTGAGAAACTTACCTGGAATGTTCTGTGGGTGGCTGGAGACAAGTCTGGCACTCTGGAGAGAGTTCACTGTGACGATTAATTTAGTGAAACCATGGGAGTGGCTGAAATTAGCCTAGAGACAAAGCAAAGTGTGAGAAGTGGGGGTGACAGAAGAAGCCAGCGCTGCCGCATCTCCTGGCTGCCGGGTGGAGGATGAGACCTCAGGGGTGAGTGACAAGGAGGTGCCACCCGTGTCAGAGAAAGCAGAGGGTGCAGCGGTTCAGAAGGACGAGGAGGGGGGAGTGGACCAAAGTGCGCAGCCAGGAGCGCTGAGGCCTGAGGAACCGCAAAGGCCAGGACCGGAACCGTGCGCCAGATTTGGCGAGGAGGTCACTGGTGACCTTAAACACAGGCGCGTGGTGGTGTCGGCATGCGCTTTTGTCGAGGTCCAAGCAGTGCCTGGGGAGACACCCTATCTCAACTCTGCCTTCAGAGTGAGAGTCCCTCCCGTGCCGCCGCCGCCGAGCTTGTCCTGCGAAGCTCAGGGCGCTGGGCGCGGTGCGGCGCGCAGTGGCAGAATCGGGTCGGTATGCGTGAGACTCCCAGCAAGGCGCGATTGCTCCGACGGCAAATGTAATTTTTACTAAGTTGCATCAGTTTCCCTGGTGTTATCAATCTTTAGAAGCTTGAGAAAAAAAAGTAGCTCCCAAGTCCAATAGATTGAATTCATCAGAACGTGTGTTCCGGGGCTTGGCTGCGAAGAGCCCCTTCGGGCGTTGCCCCAGAAACGTGAACAGCGGGGAGGCGCCCCGGGATCCTGGCTCCACGCAGCACTCCGGAGTCTCATTTTCTAGGTTGGAATCCTGTCTGTGACAGTTAATAGCTCTGTGAATCGCAGCCAGCCCCGTAACGGCTGTTGCTCTCAGTGTTCTCCGTTGCAGAGCCGAGTTAATAACATGGGCCTCCCGGGGCTCGCGTGCGCCCCCGCGAGGCGAGCCGTGAGGAGCTGGACCAGGAGGCTGGTGGGGTACACCGGCCGCGGGTAGTCAGTGTCATCCTTTAGGGCCCGCTGGTCACTCACCCGCACGTTGCATCCGGGGCCTCCACCGCGTCCCGTAGGTCATCGGGCTGTCCTGGGCGTTACTAACGTATCTAATTGATTTCATTAACATCCCGAAGTCCTTCCGTGCCGAGGTCTCCCTCTGACATTTATATTCTGCCGCTTTATCAAAATCCTCTGGTGGGAAATAATTCATATTCATGAGGAGGTAAAATTGTGTTTTGCTTTTAGACCGACCTCATCTGTCTACAGCCAGCTCGCAGCCCAAGCGCCAGAGGCCCCTTAGCAAAGGTTCGGCGGGCGGCAGTCACAGCGTTTGTAATTGACTAGCTCAGCCACTGCCTCCCAATGACCCGCTGTACCGATGGTTTGTGCTCCGCAATCCCGTCTGAAATTTTGATCCCAGGTACTCTGTATTCACATGTCTCCCGTCAAAGGCATTCTTGTCCTGATCAGCGGACACGGCCCTCTGTGTGTACCAGAGGATGGGCGGAAAAGAAAGCTAATCTTCAGTGAACACCTCTTATATACCATCCACTCATTCTGTCTGCAAGGGAAACCTATTTCATATTTAATAGTAGGCCGATTTTTCAGGTGAGAGTGTACTGTTTTAACACATTACCATCCTGTGGGCATTACGTTCAGGCCTAATTCGAGCTGGAAGGCCCGGCAGCCATTAGAAGGTGGGCATGGTTCTAAACTTTCCTGCATAGGTTTCGAATCATTCTAAAATGTTTAACGTGTTAGATGTTTTACATAGGCTAGATTCACTCAAGTCTTTTCTGCCGGGCTAATTTTGTTTTCTAGGTGTTTTGACCCAATATTATACTGGTTGTAGGTTTCTTACTGCAGAAATCAAATTAATGGTCTGTTTATGACCCCACATCTGTGGAACTAAAGGAGTATTTATTCAATCTTGCGTATTATGCAGAAAAGTGAGCTAGTTCAAAGTGTAATTGTGCTCCAAGAAGATAGGAATATTTATCAAGTCTACACTTGGTTGCCAAAAGTTACGTATTATTAGGCTTTATTTTCATGTTTATATACATTCAAGGTAAATCTATTATTTTCTTCTAGAAAGTCTGGCATTTGGCATTTTGTGCAGCATGTGGACTGAAATTGAAATCCCAAATCAGCGCACAGCTGCGTAGCTGTTTGGGCTGCCAAGCTCCATTGCTTCCAAAGTCAATTTGCCAACAATTGGTCAAAAAGAAAAGTATTTATGAATGGTTAGATGTCTAGTAAAACATGTATGGCAATTAAAAATAAGTTTCTCGTTTTTATATGATGGCAAAATAATATACATGCATTGCAATGAAATCAAATGATGTGGACAAGTATATTCCTCTATTCAGAGAAAAATACTGTTACAGTATTGGTGAAACTTTCATTTTTTCTCTGTTTCTCTCTCTCTCTCTAGATATAGTTGATCCTCTGTGTGTATGCAAACTGTTTTGTGATTAGCTTTTTCTTTCAGAATCAAAATATGGAATATTTTCCTTAATAGAGATAATCATAATGTTTAGTGGCCACATAGCATTACATTACATGAAATACCATAACCCCCTGTATAAGTGGACACCTACGTTCTTAATCGTTCACTATTGAAATAATACTTTGACAAAAATAAAATTTCTTGGTGTTTGTGGTAGGTAGAATAATGGGCCTTCAAATATTTCTACTTCCTAATGCCTGGAATCTGTGCCCATGTTACGTTACATGGTCAAAGGGACTTTGTAGACATGATTAAGTTACGGATGTCTTGATGAGAGATAGCCCGGATTATCCAGATGGGTCCAGTGTAATCACAAGTACTTATAAGAAGGAATACAGGTGTCAGAGAAGGGCTGGGGGAGAGAGATGTGAAGATGCGACACAGCTGGCTTCGAAGGCGGAGGGAAGGAGCCGCGGGCAAAGACATGCTGGCAACCTGTAGAGGCCGGAAAGGTGAACAAGTGAATAAATAAGAGAATTCTCGCCTGCAGCCCCCCAGAAAGAATGCGGCACTGCCGACACCTTGATTTTCATTCCATAGGCCCCGTTTAGGGCTGCTGAACTCCAGAACTGCGAGACAAGGAGTTTGTGTTGTTTTAAGCCACTAAAATTGTGGTAATTTGTCAGAGCAACCACAGGAAATGAGTACAGTGTGTCTCTTTGGACTCTGCTCAGTGAGGATAAATTCACCGAAGGTCAAACCCATCTTACATTTGTTGCATATTGGAAAATTCCTCAGAATTCCTCTAAAGCTTCCACAGTACACATTCACTGTGTGGCCTTTCTCCTCCCACCCCCACTTCTCCCAGTCCTACCCATGATCTGTTTCATCGATACCAGTGAAAACTAATTTTTAAGGTTTTTTAAATGAATGTTTATTAATCAAAGTTAATGATTATCAAAGTTTGATAAGCCCTATTTGATAAGTTTGATAAAAAAAGTTTTAGGTTTATCAAAGTTGAAAGGCATACGAATCAATGGGACTCTTGTAAAAAGGCAGATTGTGACTTGGCGGGGCTGGGACGGGACTTCGATTCTTCGTTTCTGATCGGTTCCCATGTGATGCCAGTGCAGCTGGTCCTCGGGGCTCTTGTGGGGGGCAGGGGTCAGACCCCAGATTTCCTTATTTGTGGGAGGTGTTACTGAGCAGCACATGAGAGCAGATGTAGGAGTCAGACAAATCAAGTCCCAGCTCCCTTTCTCTTTAGTTATGCCAGATAGAGTCTTTTTGCTACGGAACTGGGATAGCAGTGCCTGCAGACTTTACACACTTGGGATAATTCAGTCACGTGATGCATTTCATTTCTTCAGCGCAGAGCTTGGAACTCATTAACAATAATAAAAATTATTATTATTATTATTAGCCATAACAATTGAATTGACTATGTGCTTCCTTCCATTTTCTCTTGGGACACTCACTTTTTCTTGTTGCAAATGCTTTCGTATGTTTCTGACATCAAATCTCCTTTTGTTGCCATTTATTTTGCAATATTTTCTCCTAGTTTTTAAATGTGTTTTAACTTTATAGCATGTTGCACAATTGTGTGCTCAGATTAGATATGTTTTTTATTATTTGTTTTTGGTCTTGTTTAAAAAGGGTTTCCATGTTAAGATTACTTAAAACATGCACTTTTTTCTTTAGACTTTAAGTTTCTTATCTACCCACAATTAATTTTGTTGAACGGAGTGATGTAAGGATTCAATTTATTCACGCTCCCCAAATATTAGCCAGTTATTGTAACATCACTTATTGAATAATCTATTTTTCTACTGTTTGAAATTTTATCAGTTTTTAAATATTGAATATTATATGTAGTTGGTTCTGTTTTTTGGACTATTTATTTCACTGCTTAGCCTGTTTTTTCTCTAAATTAATACAGAACATTTAATTGCTCTAGCTTTAAATTATATTTTAATATTCAGTAGTTCAAAATTTTAAATATTTTTATTTTATAATTCTTATTCTAAATGTGTGGTATTTCATATAAATTTTGGTGAAAATTTTTGTTGAAATATTTATTTTATAGCCTCTTTTTATCTACTCTAGTATTGTGAAGATATATGTATTCCAACCCTGCTGTATTTACTTCTTCTTTTTCTTTTTGTACAACTAGTGCTAATTTATTCATAGGTTATTATAACATAGGCCTTTGGATGGACATCTGGGGCCGGTCACAAATTGGCAAAATTATTGAATGAACAATGGCTTCATTCATATTTAAACTGTAGCTAAATTATCTAGTGAAACTGGACTTCATTAACAGTCACCATTAAAAATTGTGTCCTTTATCTCCAACTGAATCCAGTTTGAGATGTGTGTAGCTTGGCGTCTGCCACACAGCCGGGCTTCTTCCAGCAGCCTGGGAGCCCCCCGGACCCCTATCCCTTCAAGTCTGAGGGCTTTTAGCACCAGGAACCGGATGTTCTCTGGTGTCTCATTGGCCATCTTTGGTTGGTAACAGACTCCAGCTGTACCCTCTGTGATTAACATCTGACTTATTAGCTCAGAAATCAAGTTTTCTACATCTTTAACTCTGGTGAACCAAGGAGCTATAGGCCATACACGGTTGAGGAAAAAAATGTTCAGTATGAACCGTAACTGCTTACGATGCTGCAGAGATATCTGCTTCCCTGAGTTACATGGTGCATGGGCTAATCAATGGGGTATAAAGTGCCACCCTCGTGGCAGGGTTGTTGGCAACAGTTTGTTACATTGATGTTCAGTATTCTCTGGCTAATGACAAGTTTAAAGGGATCGTCACTCCTCAGGACCCCTGTGGCAGGAAAGGGTTTCCCTGGCCGTTGTGACACAGCGTGAGACCCAGGTTATGGAACCGTTTCCCTGCTAACCTTCAGGGTTTTGGCTTCTGGCATTTACGAAGGTCGCCTTCTGTCTGTGTAGGCTACAATATTATTTGTATAGTTCCCATAGAACTGTTTTTCTTAATGATGACTTCCTAATTTCTTTTCCCTTTATTTGCAAGATAAAAATGTCTTCCTGTGCCCAAGCAGGCCGGCAGTTGTGCAGGGGAACGGCACTGCAGAATTCCCTTTGCTCTAACTTTTTAGAAACAGAAGGGTCTGTTGTGTGGGAGAGCAGATTTTTGTGCCATTTCCCATGGCATTGCGGGTGGCAGGAGAGGCCCGAGTCACGTGTTCTGCGGGCCGTTTGCAGAGGCCCGGCTGCCTGCGGGAACCCTCTTCCCGGCGCGGAGCCAGGCGCAGCCAGCTCGGGGAGCGCGGGTTTTGTGCTGGGTGTGGTGCCCGCTGCTCGGAATCCAGCACGTGTCTCTTGTGGATGGCACTCCCCCAGGGAGCCCCAGGAGGTTCCGGGGTGAGCTCCCCTCCGTGCAGACCCTGCCGGGAGACCCTGGAGCCCAAGCAGGGTGCCCGGTTTATTAGGCCACACAGCTCGATGGCCCACGGCGATCTTTACGCCCAAACCTCCTCGCGCGCGGTGGAGCCGTCGTCGCACGGAGGGAAGCTCTGGATAGCAGCCAGCTTCCCTCGAGGGGGCCCACGGGGACTCCGGACTAGCAGAAACTGGTTGTCTGTATTAAAAAGCCGAGGCGAGCACCCGGCCTTTCCTGGGCCTGGCGGTCTGCTCTTCGGGCTGGGATTCGCCGAGGCAGTGCCTGTCCCTAAGCCCCAAGCCCTGCCACCTCCTTTGGGCCGCTTTCCCCTTCTCCGTCTGATTGCAAGCCCTTGGGTCTTCCTAGGAGCACGGATGGTGCAGAGCCCCGTGATTTGTGCCCAAGACGGTCAGTCTGGATCCCACAAGGGCCCCGTTCCCAGCCCAGAGACCGAAACCCCAAAGCGGGAGAAAGCGGGCTCTGGACGACATTGGTGAATGTGGAGGCACTGAAGCCTCTCTCCGGGCGAGCCCAGTAGAGCCAGACGGGGCGAGGGTGGCGACGGGCGAGATGCAGGGAGGAAAACACAGCCGCACGGTGGAGGGACTGCACACAAGCATTTATCTTGCAGCCACACAAGTCATGGTAATTAAATTAGGTCGGGCTGGTTACAGCGCTACAAAAACCAGGCTGTGACTAATTTCAAAAGGAACAGCAAAGACCCGAAAAGAAAACAGATTGACAGCTCCTTGTTTTTTTTCCTTTTTTGTCCAATCAAGGCAACGTAACATCAAAAAGTGGGAAGAGAAATCCTGGTTTAGCAGGAAATTTGTCTCATCACAGAACATAAACTTTTCAGATATATTCAGGATCAGCTGAGAAGCCGGGGAAATTATTTGGTCTCAGTAAAAAGCAAGGCGTGTTCGCAGATGGGGTTCACCGTCTGAAGGGGACTGAGAGACTCAGGTCCCTGACTGGCCCTGAGTCTATCCCAGTGCCACGCAGCTCTCCACCCATGGTAACCATGGAGACTTTCAGCAACGGCATCCGACAGTGGCTTAGAACAAACTCTGAGAGGGTTACCTGAAGAGGAGAGCATTCCATGATGAGACTTCTTTCAGATTCTCTCTCTACAAGACCGCTTGCTGATGCCCAGTAAAATGACTTTTAAAAATAGTTTCAGATATTTACTTTGAATGTAAATGTGCCAAGTCATAAAGTAAAGGACGTTTTGGAACATAAGTTGGGGGATGGGAGAACATAACACAGGGGAACCTTTGTTTGGTTTTTAAAAGAAAATTTAAAATCTGTCCCTTTATAAAAAAAAAAAAAAAATTAGCACAGGATCTGAGAGTTTTGTTAACTTAATTTTTTAAGTAGAAAAATTACTGAATACCAAGCACTAGCAATGCAAAGAAATAGTAACAGAACTGCCTGTGAAATCTCAGATACGTGTTTCATCCCTGTCACCCAATAGTTAATCTCATTCTCTTTGGGTGCCATGGGGAGAGGCTGGCAGCCGGGCACTTTCCTTGCAGGTTTAAGGTCTTTAGGGCTTCTTCTGTGTCATGGACACAGTTTGTCTTTGGCTCTGGGACTCAGGGACCTGTTCCCTCACCCGTGTGACACCCTTTTGCTCAGAAATCGAGGCTCAGATAGGGGGTACAGGTGTACTTACACACACGGCACGGCAGCTCTGTTGAAGGAGAGTTTTGCCTTTCTGGGCCCTTTTAGAGTATGTTGTGTTCCTTCTGTGTGCCAGAGATCTCTGCGGGGTGTGGCTTGGTGATGTCACTGAGGGGATTGGGGACAGCTGCTGCTCCTGACCCTGGATTGTGGGGTGGTACTCTGTGTCCTGGAAGCACCAGGTCACGGGGAAGCAGACGGGAGGCAGGTGCACACAGTGACCACCCAGTTCTCCTGTGAGGACCTCAGGGCAGTCTTTGCTGTATCCGTACCCGAGGTCGCAGCGGGTTCCCTGGTGTCTGGAGGACACAGGCAGATGTGTGTCTTGGCAGAGGAAGCTGCTGGTGTCCCATCTGCTGGCTCAGCACCGACCCCCCCCCCGGGAACCACCACCAGAGATTACTGTGTCCTCCTTGCCGAGTTTTGTTTAGCAGGGAAAACAGCCCAGCAGGGGGAGCGACAAGGAAGAGGCAGAGCGAGTGGGAGAAGGGTGGGGGAACGGGACTAATGTCTGAGAAAATGGGTGGGACAAAGGAACCAAGGCAACCCAGGCCCCCCTGTGAAGGCTCACATCATGGGACGAGGCTCTGGGGTTGGGAATTCAGCCCTGCAGATGGAGCCCTGACCGCCAGGTGGGGCGGGCAGGCCGGAGTGGCAGGGGGACAATGTCCCCGACCCAGCTCCGTGATCCTGGGTGGCCAGCAACCCAGCCACCAAACCCCCAGCTGCAAATGCTTGCACAGCCAGGGCACGATGGCAAGGATTCTCTCTTTAAAGGTGACACACTGAAATCAGTCAGTTAACATTAGACTTGGTGTGCGCATCTAGAATAGTCCTCTAGGAACCGAGGGAGACTATGAAGGGGTAAATAGCCGAGTGACCGAAGAACAGCTCATGGCAGTGAAGGTGACGCTGTATTTCTCCCACTGAGAGGTGCCTTGTGTCGCTCCCTCTGGCAGTTGCTCTGAAGCTGCTCTTAGCCACCATGTCCGCGTTTCAGTGGGTTTCGGGGTTAGTTCAGGGTAGCTGCCTTGAATGTGCACAGCCTGGACTAGAACTGCTGGTTAGGAGACATCGGGCACTTGGTTCAGTCTGTTGGAACCTCAGCTTCCACGTTTGACACACAGTAAACATTCAGTACATGTTAGTTACTCTGAAAGATAAGTTCCAAAAAATTAAAATTTAGATCATGGCACTCGACACTTTCTGGGTTGCAGCTATGGCTCTCATCCCACCATGTCATTGTGTTGGAGTTGCATGGGGAGGTGCTTCCCGGCAGGGGCCATATTTTATTCACCTCCGTGCGTCTGGCTCTTAACACAGTGTCTCGCACTTAGAAGATGGTCAATGGGTGTCTGAATGGGTGATTGGACAAACAAAGGAAATAAAAGTCATTTTATGCTGAGAGATTTATTTTTTAGCAAATGAATCTCTCAGTATAAAACAATTGAGCAATTACTCAAGCTGTGCTTTTAAAAGATTCACCCGAGTTTTAGAGAAATGGAAGTCTTTAGACACACTTTCAAAAAATAAACTTGGCTCAGAGCGTTCTAAAAACCTCAAATGAACCTTTCAGCACGTCAGTAACCGCTCTCCTCTAATTTGAAACGCGCTGCGTCCTCAGCTGCAGGGACGCGGGGACACAGCCTCTCTTGGGCACTCATCTGGCCCGGGATCATTTTGCCCCCAGACTCACCAGCCGTTTTGAATTGAGCCCCTATAGCTTTCCACCGAGACGCAGAAGATGTGTTTGTTACTTGGATGACTCTCAAAGAAGAGGAAACTTGTGAAAATGTCATATAGCCTCCTCCGAATTCTTGTCAAAATAAGCATTTTGTCTCCCCCTCACATTTGCTGCTGTTGCCGTCATGTGGCCCCAAACAGCAGTTCTATATTTAACTGTGTTTAATGTCGCAGCCACGGCTCTCAGCTTAGGGTCGGACTGTATTCGAGTAAGGTCTGTTTTATGTTGATTTCCTGGAATGTGGAACAGAAATTTTCCAAAGAAATTGTTCTAAAATGGGTATTGAGCGTCTCTACCTCGTAAAAACAAACAAACAAAAAATCCTTTGGTTGTGAGTTAGATGGGACTTGACAGGTGCTCAGGGGTGTGGACCGGGGGTCCGACCCCTTGCATTGTCCTGGCTCTTTGAGCCCTGAAGCTCTGACCTTGGATGGAAGGATGGTCCCTAATTATGCTCAATAATGGTGCCATTTTCAGCATAAACTCTGGATTTAAGTACCACATACATGCATGAAAGCACATGAATCCTAGGGTACACCTTGATGGATTTGCACGAGTCGAACATATGCACGTAACCAGCAATCAGATAAAGAAACAGACTGCTGGCAACCTCCAGGAGCCCCCTCGCGTCCTCTCCCAGCAGCTCACCCCTCAGTCTCCCTCCGTCCCAGCGGAGCCCCAACCTGCGTGCCCTGTGTGAGTGAGAGCAGTGAGAGCCTGCTCGTCGCCAGGTGATGTTTGTGTGTCTGTCTTGTTACGCGCAGCCGTAGTTTGTTTCATTCCACCATTGTGTATCAGTCCACGTGTGCATATGCCAGAAATTACTGTTTGTTCTACCGTGATGAAGAGTCGGGGTATTTCCTGTTGTCTTTTGTTTTTGTTTTTCCCCTATGCCGAACAGTACCACCCTGAACATGCTTATGCGTGCCAAAGGGCACGGATGCCTGTCTGTCAGAAATAGCTCAGGAGCGGTACTGCTGGTCAAGGGGTGCCTAGGTAGACGTTTGGTAGATTCTAGCAGTTTTCCGAAGAGGTCGAAGCAATTTAAATCTCACCAGAGATCAGTGGGTGCCCCAGGTGCTCCACGTCTTCGCCAGCATCTGATTTGTTGAGAACCTTTCGTGTGTTTCCTGGGCATTGGGATGTTTCCTTTTTGACCAGCTCATTCAGATTGTGGCCCATATTTCTATTGCATCGTTGCCTTTTTCTTAGTGCTTTGCAGGACTATATAGGTTCTGGATATAAGTCCTTTGGTATATATAATTATCTCTTTCTGCTGGGTGTTTTGCACTTAGACTCTCTTTACTCTGTCTTTTGATGAACTGCAGGGCTCACTTTAAAGCGGTCCAATGTATCAGTTGTCCTGCACATACATGTTTGTATACAGTGTTTATATGTATATTAATTTAAATCTAGAACCCCTCTGGAGTTGACTTGTGCTAGTCAAAATTTATTTTCCCCCCAAAATGTACCCACACGACATAGTGCAGCTTATTGAAAAGCATTTCCTCCCCCTGTACTTGGAGTTGCTGTTGTCTTAAATCAAGGAAACATCCTCAGGATTCAGTCAAGAAGCAGCAGATATACACACGTAAAGGCGTGTGGTGCGGATTTGCTCTGCATGCCGTTGGAGGCTCGTTGGTTAAACAGTCGCTGCGAAGCTGTGGCTTCTGTTTCGGAGGCTGGGCTATCCATCAGAAAGGAAATGCGCACATGAAGTGGGGCAGGTCACGTGGCCTTGGACCCTCAGGGGATGGGCTGAAACCCACGCCAGCCTCCCGTCGCCTCCGAGCACCACCTTCCATGGTGGGTGACCTGCACAAGTGGACGCCCTTTGCCTGGAGCTAACATGCTCGGGCCCAGGGGCAGGGAGCTGATGGAGGGACTGGAGGGGCTGTGCCAGGTTGGGGACAGTGTGAGCTATGACACACCTCTACTTCGCGCTGACCTTATGAAAAAGTCAGATAAAAGACACAGATGAAGGCGCAGATACTGTGGGTATGAAGATCCTTGGCGGCTGCTGTCCTTGCTGGATGTGATGGGACTGGGCCCTCGGGACAGACCAGCTTTAAAGAAAGAAATGGCGTGTTGGAGAGAAAGTATAAAGTACAGCGGTTAAAAGTTTGGATGTTGGAGTCAGACTTACAGAGCTTCAAGTCTGGAGCTTACAGATGATGCTCTCTCACCGTTCAGATGCCTTTTCGGGGCTCAGACCCTTATCCGGGGTGCGTGTGCTGTCACCGAGTCCCTTCCCACCGGGAGTTGCTAAGCAGCTGATGCAGGGGGCCTGACAGGAAGGGGTCCGAGGGTCCTGGAGAGACGGGACGCGGGAGGGCATCATGGAGGAGAGTGAAAGAAGAGGGGCTGGTCCGCCTGGCCGGGGTGGAAAACTGAAACCCAGAAGTGGCATGCAAGCCCCTGGGTGGAACAACTGGGGGCTGCAGAAACCTGGATTACGGGGGTCCGCTTTATTTCCCCTCTAAATTTAAGCTCACAGAGTCTGCCTGTTCAGGGAATAGTGAAAATTGTGTTTCTAGGGCGAGTGGAGGATGAGGCGTCCTGGGGCGGGGTCTGAAGGGGCAGCCTTTCCTCTTGCAGCTCGGCCTGCACTTCACGTTCACTCCACTTCTTTTCCTTTCATTGCTCTTTGTCTTCCTTCCCCCTTATCTTTTTTATTTCCCAAAGTATTTTGATTTGAAACTGCAAATTATATTTTTTTCTCAAGGTCAAGGCTGTTACTTACTTCTTCCTTGACATAATTAGAGACAAAAAAGCAACCCAAATCACACATGATCAGCCCAGACACTTGGACACCGGTAAGGAGCCTTCCCGCACCGACCCAGCTTCTCTGTGCCGGCCCCAGGGGTGGGAGAGGCCTCTGGTCCAGGTGGTCGCCATGGGGTTCTGTGAAAATCGAGCACTGTTCATCCGGAAGTCGAACTGCTCTACCACCAGGAAGGTGGTGCTTCGCTGTATCCTGTTCCTAATTATTGGGGAAACTAAACTGGCGTGGTACACGTCTGGAAATTTTGTCTGGAAATTGAAAATACTTAAGAAACAATTTTTATAGTTATAAATCTAAAAATACTTTCAGATTTTAAAATTCAAGGTAGCTCCTGTGGAATACTTCAGATTACCTTTCTCTGACACCAGGTCTCTCTTTTTTCTTTATCGCTCCAATAAGCTCTGGCTGCCTTTGTCGCCAGTCGCAGTATTTGTGTCAGGCATTTACATTTTAAAAGGTGTCATCCATGCAGGGTGACTTTCAAACAATTGAGGAACCTATTCCCATGTCGACCCCTGGGTTTAATCAGTAGCCACTTTATTCCCACTCTTTTCAGAGGCACTTGAGCCACCTGAAAAGCTAGGGCACAATCAAGTGAGCGTGCAGGGATGGTCCCTCCTGTGTTCTTCTATTCAAGTTCACGCGTGTAACGCTCTGGGGAAGGGGCGGGGCTCGGGCACTGGCAGCTCTGCGGGTGCAGGTCTGAATGCACAGGGAAGACGGTTACGCATACGCGTGGAGCGGTGGCAGGGGCTGGACAAAGCCAGACGCCCCGCTGCACACTCTCTTCTTGTCTGGTGTCACCTGGTGGGGTGTGGTCCCCCACCATCACCTGTTAGACTTGGAGGGCCCTCTCCCAGTTTGTCGACTGAAACAGACAAGAGCATCCAAGATCTTTGGTGCTTGGGCGTTTGGGCATAAACTATGAGAACGCTGTTGATAAAAAGACTCACTGCAGAGCACTGGGTGCAGCGAGCTTACAGTACCGGGAGCCCTTGAAACAGGGCTTCGGGTTTTGGGTTGGGAAGTCAGACTTGGCCAAAAGCAACTATCACTATCATGAGGAACTGATATACAGGTCATTTCGAATATGAATAAAACAATCAACTGAGAAACTTACTTGACTATGTGTCAAAAACTTGAAATGTTTTTAAACATTCAAGTTGATGGAGTGGGGGTGGGGTTGTAATAGGACCCTCGCTGAAAGACAGAAATGGGCTTTCAGGACAATTTTGCGACAGTTTCCATTCCCAGTTTAAGACTGATTTATGGTCGATTTAAGTGCAAGTTGGCTGGGTTTGCCGTGTGAGCATCTTCATGTTAGAGACGAAAATGTGGATGACAAAAAATGCTAAACAGTAGATGACACTGTACTTACCAGCCACACCCGAGACCAGGCCCTCTGTCACATCGTCATTGTCCTCAGCGGGACGCACACGGCATCAGTTGGACAAATGCCCTTGAGCTTGGTGTGGGTCATCAGCTGTGTGAACAGGAGCAAGTATTTTTCGTCCTTGGAACCTCAGCCTTTATTACGAATAGCTAAACCCGGAGGGCTGTTCTGGTTTATACGTGGTAGCTATGAATATTTTTTCACCTAAAATCTTTATTTAAAAAAATTTTAGTAAATATTTGAGACCAAGAATAAAATCGCATTTCAAAGATGTTATTGTGATTAATTAGGTATATTTTGTCATATTTAATATATGTCTCCTTTCCTGAAAATGACAAAGTGAGAATTTCGTTATTTTCCTTGCGATAACAGATTAAGGTTTCTGTAATTTAGCAGATGGTGTTTTCTGCTACAGCTGAATTTAGTGTGCGCTTTAAACCTACTGTATCTTGGCTTGTGGGTTTTGGGTACATTTGTTCTAGATATTAGACATGGGTTTGGGGGGGTTATTTGGCTTTATTTTAGCTCTCTTTTTATTATTCCATTTGGGCTTTAGAAATGGCTAAAATTAAATAAGATTTAGGATCAGGCAACAGAGGAACACACACACACACACACAAACACACGCACACAAACAAAAGACAGATACTGGATAGGTCTTTAGGTGAGATTTATACAAGAAAACAGATTTCAGTGACACGCATGAAGTCATTGCAAGTTTTTAAACTTAATGACTAGCTGCCTACTATGCCTTAGGCGCCGTCTTAGGATCTCTGTGGCGACCCTAGCCTGGGAGAGCTGGCGTTGCAAAAGGGTGCTGTCGATAAGCCCAGGAACGTATTCGTATTTGCTTGTAAATACTCCCCTTAATAATTCTTAGGCACGTGTCATTTACTCATTCCTTCTGACATGACTATTTTGACGCCAGGGACTCCTTCCCCCAAATTCAACCATGATGTTTTCAGCCTTTTATATCATTACTACCCCCTGAAGCCCTCAGCGGACGTCTTCAGGGGGTCCCTGACATCTCCACGTCGCGGTCCCGGAGATGGCTGTGCTGCCTGGTCCCTCTTATCTCCTGGGCTCCAGTGTTGGGTTTGCCCTCCCCACCGGGGGGCCTCCGAGCGGCCCCCTGGGTGAGGTGGAGGGACGGGCTGCCCTTGACGTGCATGGCCGTGCGCACAATGCAGGACTTTTATGACGTGGGCCGCTTTCACTCGGGAAATCGAAACAGTTGCATCGGCGTGTCTACTTGGCCGAAGCACAGTGTGCGGGTCGCTGAGGGGCTCTGCTTCCCTTCCCGCAGCACAAAGCCAGCGACTACCTGGTAGCGGCTGTGAGGACGTGTGTGTGGGTGGGGGGTGTTTTAAGATTTTTTTTCCCCTTCTTTATGCTGATGGTAATCTGAAGATATTTTTGTAAAAATTCAAATGCTCAAATGTTTAAAGGGATATTCGGGGTCCCCTTTTGCCAAGGGACATAGTTTTCACTTATTAGTATGGCTTTTCCGTTTTTCCGAATGCGACCGATGCAGGGGCATAAAAACGCCTTCCAGCTGATTCGTCGTCTGACAGCAGACCCTGTTCCCCCGAAAAGTAGCCCGGGGGCCTGGGTCGCCCGCCTTCCCGAGGCACCGAAAGCAGCAGGCTGATGCGCCGGAGCCCGGCTTTGTTCCCACCCCAGGGCTGGGTCATGGGGACACGCGTCGGGTCAAGCCACCGTTTCTTTCACCTGAATCGGCGATGCTGAGCCTCGTCCATCTGCATCTGCAGCGCTATTTGGTAACAGCTTCTTTACACTAAGCCAGCACCCATCTTCCCTGGCGGTTTTGCTTTAGTCGTACGGGCGGTGTTAAGTAGCGTTCTGACGAGTAGCGGCGCTCTAACTCGAAGAGCAGGGACCGCGGGGGCGGCGGGCGCAGGGAGAGCGGCGGGGAACCAGCCCCCGGCCGTGACGGGCAGGTTGACCAGGTCGGACTAGGACCTACATCTCTGCAAATAACAGGGAGAGATGGCAGATCTTTTCATGAGAAAGAACTTCAACAATTGAACAGGCCTTTGAGATTTGAAAAAAATCAGCATGTTTCTGTATCTTCAATCAATATTAGGATAAGCTGGAAGTTTTTTAACATAACGCACAAAACCGGAAACAAAATCAGTCAGCTATCCCAGAGCTCGGTGACCGAAGCCAGCCTTCCGAGGGCTCGAAACACCAACTCATTGTTGAAAAATACCATTTTGAATGGGTATTTGCCCTCATATCGATATATTATTAATAAAGCAGTAATATTAGTAGATTTGATTTATGAAATAGTTGTAAAAGTATATCCGGGTAGTCAAAAATCAAGCAGTCATTTAAATCTACTTTCTAAATACTTTTGATTAAAGCACTGCACGTAGTGGGGCCTCCTCAGAGTGAGTGCCCATGATTCACTTCTTTACATCATTTTGCCTCATGAAGATAAGCCTGAATCTGAGATTACTCTTTTTTAAAAAAGATCTTTTCTAAGAAACTATTTGAATATTAAAAAAAAAAGAGAGAGCTATGACTTTGAGGTATGTTGTATACATAAAGATTTTGCCTAACCCTCTAGTAACTTGTAAAATTTGTTTATGCACACCAATTTTTTATGACCTGAAACATCACAGAGTTTTAGAAATGTTATACCGAACATACAAAGCCCCCAAGTATAGCCTGATAGGCAGTAACTGCTCCTGCCACTGGGAAAAAACCAAACGACTTAGCACAATACACTGTTCTCCGTGTGCAGAAGGAGAGCCGGACTTGGACGAGGTACCTGTGTTCACCTATTGGCTTTTTCTTAGACAAGTCTGTCTTCTGAAAGATAAAATGACCTGTAATCTTTCATCCCCTCATCTCCTGAAGCCACCCAGCAGATCAATTCAGAATTCACTGGCAACACGAGAGCAAGGGGAGGTGGTTACTGGGCGTTCTCTGCCCATCCCCAGAATGAAACACGTGTTCTTAAAATTTTCTGTCATGGAATTTTATATTCAAAGTTTTATTTGGACCTAATTCCAGAGATGGGACAAGCAAATAAGAAAGAAATAAAATGAAATAAGCAAAGTAAAATAAAATGATAAGCTTGGCCTTCACAACATACAACTCTCGCTCTAAACAAACCTTCCTTGCTGGTGATCTGGCTCAAATTAGATGTGTATAGAAACAACATGAATGAAGCGTGGTGTCTGGTTGAGATAAAAGTCCTCTCTGAGTATTGTTTGTAACTTGAAGACTCTGCTCCCTCGTTGGATGGATCCCATCAAACACAGCCGGGAGCAACACACAGCACGGATTAGATGGCTCCGCTGTAATGCACACGCAAATACAGATTTTTCACATATAAAATACAAACACTGCAGCAGGACAATTGGATAGCAGAGCCAAAAAACCAGGAGACTGGCAAACGTACAATGGATTATGATGGCTGGATTCCACACTTCAAATGTAATGAACGTTTAATCCATCGATGTCTGTCTCTAATTGGAGACACATTGGCAGAGGGGCATTTGGGTTCACAAACACTTTCAATTACTTCCATGTCAACCACATTTCACAAACTTCCAACTTGTGAACTCTTTCTAAAAAAGAACATATAGAAATTGCAGACTTTGACCAACTCAAGTTTTCATTCCTTTTTTTAGGGGAGATGCCTCTCAAATTATATGCCATGGAAGTCAGATTCCATGTTTTATTCCCCCCACGAGAAGTTAAATGTAATTGTGATTATTACAACTTTAGAAAATAAAAAAAGTTAATTTCGTCAGAGTGTCAGGTTAACATCGAACTTCCAACAGTGTTTCCTGAATACTGTGGTTCATTACTTTCTATATGATTCTACAACTAAACTATCACCATTGATGATAAAGGTGTCTTCATTTGCCTAGCTTTGCAGTTTTCCCAGGCTATGTATTCATTTGTTTAAGCAACAAATGTTTACTGGGCACATGCAATGTTTCAGGCATTTTGCTACCCAGGAAATAAAATGGAGACGCGAACAAACTGGTCTAACCCTGCCCTCAGGTAGCTTTCAGTCCAGCCGCACAAAATCCTGACCTGTCCCAGTAAAACGGATCCCTCTGAACGCCGGGAACCTCCCGCCCCAAAGGAACGCCGCTCTGTGCTTCCCGTTGGAATCTGCCCGGCGCAGTCACGCGCCTGTGCCGCGTGCCCGTAGTTCCGCCCGCGTTTTGCCTCCATGTGAATGGAATCATACTATCCACATTCTCTTGTCTTGCTTTTTAATATGTGATTGTTTCTGATATATTCCCTGTCATTCTGCGTAGCTGTGGTTGTCTCCCTTCACGGTTGCGTAGTGTAAGCATAGGCAGCGCAAGAATCCATTAAGCCTGTTGCTGGCGGGTGTCGGAGTTCCAGTCACCCCACGGCTTCGCTTGCGATTGTTAGACTTGTACCATTTTGGCGAAATAATTATACTGGAAAGATATGTCATTGTATTTAATTGTGATTTCCTTAATTATTAACAAGGTTAACATTTTTCACAACTTGATTGGTCATTTTTGTTTTAAGACTTGCCATCTGTCGTATTTTACTGCTTTTTTTTTTTCATATTCTATCATATATATTATCTTTTCAGGATACGAATCCTTTGTCAGTAATATGTGCTTTAGAAATATTCAGTCCCAGTTATGGCTTGCCTTTGTGCTGTCCTTAATGAAACCTAAGTTTCTGTAAGTTCTTCATAATCAAAAATTCTTAAAATGGATGGAGTCTAATTAACTTATCAGTGTTTCTAATGCACGATTTTTATAATGTGCCATGATTAAGAAATTTTCACTTCAAAATTACCACAGTATTCCCCTGTGTTGTCTTCTAAAATTTTTAAATCCTTCGCCTGTCTAAACAGAGTGTGTGTGTGGGTTGCTTTTGGGGAATCAGTTCACCAATGCAGACCCAGTTGTTGAGGTACCAGTTTGCCGGATAGTCCATCGCTCCCCAGTGCCCTGTGATGCCAGCACCATCACTTCCCTGACTTGCACCTGGGCCCTGTGATACAGGGCCCAGGACGCAGTGTCGAGCCGAAACGCTGACAGCAGCGCCATTGCAACAGTTGTGCTGTCAGAAGGAAAGCATTCAGGAGTTCATCACGCACCTCACCGTAGCTCATTCTTAGGCAAGTTATGTATTTAGAAAGTTTCCTTTTATTTCTAGCTTGCTAAAAGGTTTTGGTTTTTTACTAAGCCCCTTTACTATACCTATTTCCTGTGCATTTATAGATTTTACAGCATTAATCTGTCTTGTACTTCTGAGGCAAACCTAGTCACGGTGTTATTCTTGATTTTTAGAGCAAGATGCGGTTGGCTAGTAACGGGTGTAGACTCGGCGTATCTGCGTTCATGACGGAGACTGTCCTGCTGCCCTCTCCTTTGTCCCTGCCAGGCTGCGGCACTGACCGTCAGGAGCTGAGCCGGGCAGCCTTTTCACCTCTCCTGTGTCCCGGAAGAGGCGATAAGAGGTCAGTGCTGTGCTCCTGATTTCGGAATTTGGAACGTCTGGTAGGCCCGTGAGCGAGGCCATCCGAGCCTGGCCTTTGCTGCGTTTGTGGTCTTTTCTTCTGATCTAGCTTACGGTTCATTAATTCCATCTTGTACCCACATGTCCAAATGCGACTAATGAGTTTTTAATTTTAGTTATTACAGTATTACGTCTATAATTAATTTAGTTATTTCTCAAATCTTTTTAATAGTTTCTTATTCTCCACAGATATTTTCATTTGTCATTTCTTACTTTAGACATAATCAGCATCTCTGTTTCAATACTTTGTTATTTGATAGGTTCTAGTAGTATCCGGCGTACTTGCCCGTCCGTGTCAGTAAATTTTTCTTCTGGTGTCTTCCATATTGCCTTCTTTCTTTGTGAGCTTTGTTATCTTTGGCTACTTGCTAGTCATTGTCTACAAAAAATTATTTGCAATGTTCATCAAGGACAAAGTTTGCTTTCACTCCGTCCAGTTTCCTAGGGATGTTAAAGAGTTGGGGCAAGTTCAAATCATTTGTTCAACTTAAGGTTCTATGGTCCATGCAGAATTAATATCCTTAGTGGACAAATTCATATAACAGCAATGTGTTGTCACTGCTGTGCAGAAATTCTTTTCTCCTCCTTTCTTTTTATTTATTTTCCTTTATTACCTGTGCTCAATTTGAAGACAGCCTTATATACCATTCCTGGGTGTTGGGGTCGCAAAAAGAGTTTAGTTAATAGGCAATCTCTTGGGGGTCCCAGGTTGATTTTGGAAAGGTATTTATAATATTTCCCTAGCATGATGCTAAGCATCTTAAACCACAGACTGAGTGTTCAAACCTCATTATGCAGATAATCCTCAGTAAACACTTGTCATTCATTGTGTCATAGTGCTCTGCCCCGTGTGAGAAAGAGAATGGTTTTGTCTTGTACATTTACCAGTAGATTGGTTATTTATTATGAACCCTGAATGTGTTTGTACCATGCATGAAGCAAGGGGCTAAGTGTTTGGATTCAAAGATCTTTAAGACTAAACCCTTAAGAAATTACATACTTATTGCCCCAGCTGGTATAGCTCAGGGGATTGAGTGTCGGCCTGCGAACCAAAGGGTTGCCAGTTGGATTGCCCAGTCAGGGCACATGCCTGGGTTGTGGGCCAGGTTCCCAGTGGGGGGCACACAAGAGGTAGCCGTGCATTTGATGTTTCTCTCCCTTTCTTTCTCCCCTCACTTCCCTTCTGTCTAAAAATAAATAAAATCTTAAAAAAAAAAAGAAAAATTGTTTTACTTAGTTGGGGAGAAAGAATATGTTGGAAGAAATGCAGCAATGAGATATTGAAGAAATTAAGGGAGTTGATGAGCTGAGTGTTGATGCAGAGAAAAGTCTTAGACACCAAGAGCTCCAAAGCCGAGAGAACATTTGATCATTTTGTAAAAACTCAGCACTTCTCCAGTGATGAATGATTATTTTCCACTGCTAGCAATTTAGTAATTATTTCTACCCATAATTACTGAGTAGAAATTGAATCACATGTGGGAGTTTAATTTTTATTACATGATGCTTTCCATGTTTTCAAAAATAGTTGTCTCATTTTTCCTCCAAGGATTAACAATTAATAGGTAATTTTCAACGTTGCTGTGTTCATATCTCCTGAGATTATTGGGTGTGAATAGCTGCTTCTAAACAGAACTCCCGCGGGTAGAATTTCTCATCCTTTACAGCTCCACGGGGCGACCCACCCCAAGAGCACTGGGGATTTTGGAATGGCGCGAACGGAGCCCGGGCGAGCTCCGCCCGCAAGTGCCTGGGTGACAGCAGGTGGTGACTTCACCGCTCCTTTGACTCTCTGGGGAAGGGCAGTCTGAGCCCGGCCTCATCCTGCCAGAGCCTTTACCGCTTTAGGGCGAGCATTACAAATGAAAAAAGGCAGCCTTTTCTTATATTCTTACTGGTAATAAAGTAGCTAGTTAGCAAAACAAAGCAACCGTGCGCGGGCGGCCTTTGGAGGGCCTGCTCTGTGGCCGCGGGACGGCCCGGGGTTTGCAGGGCGCTTTCGATTTCGGCCACACGGCGAGCTTTACCGCCGAGCGCTGGAGTTCCAGAGCACGGGCCCTGGCTAGTGACTGCGAGGTGCATGTTCTGGAGGCGTCATCGAACCCGCCGACGGTACAGCCTTCGCTCCCCCGCGCCGGCCTTTGAACAGGCAGGCGTGGCGGTCGGCGCTCCCCGCCCCAAAGGTGCGCGGCGGTTACGTAGTGAGGCCGCCGCTGGGTCGTCGTGGACCCCGTTTTCTCTCTGCGGGCGTCTTCAAAGCTTCAGACGATGTCTGTGTGTAATAGAAAGGACATATAAGCTGAGAAGCAACTTGTTTTTCAGTTGTTTCTAGGAGTTACTCTTTCTTACCAAAGCAAGGCACAGCCACGTGAAGAGCGGCGTTACTCAGCCAACTTAAGCGGAGTTTGGCTGGAACGCACTCCAAGCTCTCGGGACAGGGTCCAGTTGCTATGCAAATTTAGATCGCCGCTTTACTGAGGCAAAGACGTGAGAAAAAGAAGACAGCAGCTGCTTAGATGAAATGAAAATTTAACTGGATTTGAACCCTATTGAAGGCCAGGCAAGTTTAGGCAAAGGCCGGCTAATAAACACTCCTACTTGCATCTTAGAACTGCAGAACACAGGGACGTCTTCTGGCAGACCTGAAATCCTACGAAAGCTCACACCACAGTCCCACATCGGGTTGGCTGGAGTCAGAGGAAGACAGTGCCATCTGATTTCACTTACATGTGGAATCTAATGGACAAAATAAACCAACACGCAAAATGGGAACAGACTCACAGATAGAGCAGACTGACAGCTGTCAGAGGGGAAGAGGCTGGAGGTTGGGTGAAAAAGGTGAAGGGATTAAGCAAAACAAAAAAAACAAAAACAAATACAAGAAAACACCTGATAGATACAGACAACAGTGCGTGATTATCAGAGGGGAAGGGAGGTGGGGGGGAGTGGAACAGGGTAAAAGGGGGATCAGTGGTGATGGGAGGAGACTAGACTATGGGTGGTGAACACACAGTACAATATACAGATGTTTTCTAGAATTGTACGCTGGAAACCCACATAATTTTAGTAGCCAATGTCACCCCAATAAACTCAATAAAAATTAAAAAGTTGGGTTGGTTGACAGTAATTCTAAATAAGTAAACAAGATTTCTTGATTATACTATAAAATGTGGGGTGGGGAAAATAACTTGAAATGATTTATTAACTAAAACAACAGAAGCAAAGGTAATTAAAGATAATACCAAGTATCCTGTTAAAAAGATTATTTCTTTGTCTGTGTTTCTTTCATTTGAGATTTTCAAAGACATTTATACCCGAAGAAAGGGCCGGAGTAGCCTCCATATTTTCTTTTCAAGGAGTTATTGAAGAGTTCAACAATAGGTCTTGTGTTACTTTTCATTTATAGCAAAGATGAAGCAAAACATAAATTACAGAGAGTGGATGTTCAAAATGGCTCCACTGAGAATTGGAAAACATTCCAAAAATTCTGCCTGAAGTCACACCCTCTCTGATTGAATCAACAATTCTTTGTGTGTATGGCTTTGTTTTTTAAAAAAACATTTAATCTTTATTGTATTTTTTCCCATTACCTTTTGGTCCCTTAAGACCCCCTCCCCGCAGCAATCCCCACATGTGCTCATGACTTTGAATTCCTCGAGCCTTAGGAAACCTCTGAAATATCATTCAGAAAAATGGGAATTTTGGCTCTGGAGATTTCAATCCAATTTAACAGCATTTTCTGGGGACCATGGGCGCTACTGGCTTACAGCAGCAAGTACACGGTTACAGCAGGAGTTTGAACGCCATTTCTTCAGCCGGTGTCGTATCTTTGCAGAACTGGATGTTCGGTAGTTGTCGTCGTAAAAGCAAGTGTTGTGTGAAATGACAGGATGAGGCCCAATCTGATTTTGAGGTTTGAAAAGTCGTGCAGTGTCCCTGACAGGCACACATGCCACGTTGGTAAGGAACTGTGATTCTTTAAAAATGTAAGAAAAATATCACCAAAACTAAGATAACCATTACATCTAACACTCCCAAAAGCTTCTCATGCTCTTTGTAATCCTGCTCTTCTCCTCCCCACCTCCCACGCTCCCTGGAAGCCACACCAGCCAAGAGGTTGGTTCGCGTTGTCTAGACCAGTGAATTTCAACCTTTTTCATCTCATGGCACATAAACTAATTACCAAAATCCTGTGGCACACCAAAAACTATTTTTGTTGATCTGACCAAAGAAAAAAAGTATAATTTTGATTCATTTACACCGGATGGCTATTGTGTCGGCTGTCATTATTTTTTTATTTGACAATCTAAGGGAAGAGAGGTCAGTACCTCTGGCCAAATAGCTGGATATTGTGCGTTTTAGAAATTCTTGTGGCACACCAGTTGAAAATCGCTGGTCTACACATTTGTATAAATGGAATCATGTGGTCTGTGCCTCCTTTTGTTGTGTCTAGCATCTTTAACTGAGCATAATCGTTCTGGGATTCACCCATGCTGTGTGCCTCGATAGGTCAGTTTTTATTGCCAAGTAGTACCCCGTTGTAGAGATAGGCCACCATTTGTTTATCCATTCCCCCGTTGATGGATTTTCGGGTTGCTTCCAGCTTGACACTTATAGAAGTAAACTTACAATAAACATTCAGGGACATACGATTTCATTACTTCTAGTAAGTAGGAGTGGAATGGCTTGTAGGGGTTATGTTCAGCTTTTGAGAGACTGTCAAAATGTCTGCCAAGATGCTGTGTCATTTTGCATTCCTGCGAGCAGCGTGGCAGAGCCCTGCCTCCGTGCCAGCCCCACGCGGGGGCCGTCTTTTTAAATTTTAGACACTCTAATACGCGGGCAGTCGGATCTCATTGTGGTTGTAATTCGCATGCCCGTATTGACTAATTGATGTTCAGCATGTTTGTCTGTGCTTACGTACCATCTGTATACCTTTTTTGATAAAGCAAATGTTCTTTTTAATTTTAATATTTTGCTCCATTTTTTTTGTTTAGGTATTTGTTTATTTTCTCCTTACTAAATTTTAATGGTTTTAAAAGTATATTCTGGATCCAAATCCCTCATTACACATGTGGTTTGCAAATATTTTCCCCCATCCGTGCTCTTTCTTTTTCACTCTCTTAATACCATCTCCTGAAGAACGGAAATTCTTAATTTTGATGAGGTCCAACTTACCAATTATTTTTGCGTCTTGTGCTTTTGGTGTTTTATATAAGAAACTGTTGATTAACTTGAGATTACATAGATTTTTCTCCTTTATTTTCTTTTAGAAATTAGCTTGGAATAATGGCTGGTTTCAGAGGCTTTCATAATGTTACCAGGACATTTTCTCCCTCTTTCTCATGACACTTTTCCTTATGTCTTGGCCTCGTTTTCATCTTCAAATGGTTTTCTCGTTGTCACACAGCCAGATGACAGAGCCGCAAACAGCCTGGCGCTCAGTCCGCATGCACCACAGAAGCGGTGGCAGCGAGGACCTTTTCAGAGGATTCCAGAGAAAAGGACTTTGATTGGGTGCCCACCTATAAACCAGTCCTTGTAGCCGGAGAGTGGGGTCCTTTGCCCAGGCTGGGCTTCATGCCCGTTTCTGGGGCCGTGTCCGGTGGCTCCAGCTATCCCAAGCAAACCCAACAGAACAAAAAAGGAGCCATTCCCTGCGGCATTCTGGACGGCAGGCACCTCCGGACCACTGACCTAGCTTCCCCAGTGGATGCAGGCTAAGCGAGTTCAGCCCTGGGTGTCAGCTCTCCCTGAAAATGCAGGACACAACCACGGCCATCCCTCAGGACACAGCTGGACACAGTCCTATGCCTCTTGGGGACTCTTAAAACCAGCAAATTAGATGTCTTCATAGCTGCCAATAGGCTCTTGATAGGCTGAATCAAATTAATGAATGAATTCAGAAACCTGTCAGGACGGGCTGGCTCCCCTGTCCCTCATCTCTTCATTCATCCCCAAAGTCAGCTGAACAAATTTAAATGTGAGCAATAAGATTAGTTGTGCTCAGTGGGGAAGGACCAGCCCTCTCAGGGCAAGAATGATTCTGCCCAAATGGGAGATAAGCTCTGGTCGCCCCTGGCCTTCCGTGCGGGCGGGGGTGGGGAGGGTGGGAGTGCGGGGGGTGGAGGGCTCTCTAACACTGCCCCCCGCTGGTAGCGGGGGCACTGCTTCCTTCTCCTCAAACTCCCTCAGGTGCACCACTTTCCTGTGGACCCCAATTTATAGAGAAAAGTGAAGTAAAGTAGTTTTAAGTTCAAGTAAATTTATAAACTACCAAGCACATTTATAAACTCTCTGCGGCACAGAGCAGGTCAGCTGCCCTAAGTCCCGCTACCTTCATCTTTAAAATGGGGATGATCGGGTACCGAAGTCTTACGTTTAAATGAAATCACACTTGTAAAATGCTTCCCAATGATCCTGGCAGTAATAAAAACAGAGTAGATAGTGACTATTCATGTTATTAAGTGTATTTCTTTGTTAATGAATATATCATAATGCAGTGCCTAGTTATGCAGGAAGGTTTTGTGGTAAGTTGCACTGTTGTTCCCAGGTATTTGAAGCTGCTCCCAAAAGGAGGATTATATTTTTCTGACCCACTGACCCCAGATGTGGCCACGTGACTTGCTTTGGCCAACGAAAATGCACAAATGTCACACGTGTCACTTTATCCCAGTGTGCGGGTGCACTGACTCCCCTCTACCCTGTGCCCCAAGAATCAGAAAGATGTCGATAGAGCTGCTTCCTCAGCCTGGGTTGGGTGTAAAGACAAGAGTGAACAGGAAGTTCATTTGCAGTAAGTTCCCAGACCAAGAAATAAACTCCTTCGACGGAGATTTCGAGGTCGTTACTGAAACACAACCTGTGTTTTTAAAACATTTCAGTTGCATGCGTTCATATCCACATTCTCCAACTATAACGTTCCCCACCAACAGGAACCATCTTACTCAGGGCCCGATGACTCAGCCCTTCCCAAAACAAACACCGGGCAGTTTGTTCTCATTTTGGTATCTGCCTTTTCCAGTGGAAGGAACAGCGTTTTCCAGAGACCGAGTCTTGGGTTTGGCACTAGACTGAAAGCGTTTTGTGGGCTCTTGGTGCTTTGCTTTCCAGTGAACTGCAGTTGTGGGTACGGGCCCTTCGCCACTCTGCAGGGCAGGCAGTTGCTACCAGTGTTTCCCAAATGGTCCCTTTCCAAAAACAACTGATGAGTATAAAAATCAAAAGCTGAAGTCTCATTGTTCTTTCCTTGGACTAAATCCCAGACAACTGCATTGAATTTATGCATAACACATGAAAAGAAAAGGCTTAAGAAAGTCTCAGTGGGAGTAGGAAGAGAAGGTAGGAAATTGGCATGATAATGAGAATGAAACTTTCCATAATCATAATGCAAAGAAGAGGCAAGGTCAAGGCTTTTTTAATTAGAAATTTTATACCTTTGAACATTAGACGTGTTTACTTATAGTATTACAAGTGTTGGGCCAGTGAATGTCTATTTGAGTTCCAAAATGTTAATTTCAAGGAAGTCAGCTACCAACTTTTTTATGGGAGCTGCTTTTATTTTTTCGTTCAGGGCTGTCTGTAAAGCAGGGCCCCTTCTCTCGGTGTTGGTTATAGATGGTCGTAGACCAGATCTTGTCCATTTGCATGAAAAGTGATCACGTGTATCAAGGAAGTTTGCTGTTTAGTGTTTTATTTGGGAGGGGTCGCAATGATGATTTTTAGTAATGAAAAGCAAACATTTGCCGCAATAGCAGGCTCAGGCTTCCATGGCAAAATTCCACAGACTGTGTGGCTTAAAGAGCAGAATTAACTACTTTCCTCGCAGCTCTGGAGGCTGGAAGCCTTAGATCAGGGTGCCAGCATGCTTGGGTTCTGGTGAGGGCCCCCTCCCTGGCCTACAGATGGCCACCTTCTTGCTGAGTCCTCACGCGGCTGAGACAGCACTCCGGGGCTTGTCCTCTTCTCCTAAGGGCACCAGTTCTGCTGGATCCATACTCTACCTTCATAACTTTAACCTTAATCACCCTCTTGAAGGCTTTCTCTCCAATATGGCCACATGGGGGCTAGAGCTTCAACGTATGAGTTTGAGGGGAACACAATTCAGTTCATAGAACTTCCTAATGTATTTATTTTTCATACTCTGCTTATGTATATTTACTTTAGGAGTAAACCAAGAGTACCAGCATGACAATATTGAAAACTGGAGATCCTTAAATCCCTTAGATACTTCTTGTAAACCTTCTCCCAGTTTCCATCAGACACTTTCTGTCCAACCCTGAGACGGTCTGCTCTCTGTTGGGTGGCAGCTACCCCTTGGGCACACACACACACTTCCTCTTTACCCTGTGGTTTGTTACTATAAATCTGTGTCCCTTGGCTGGCCGTCTCTGCTTGTCGCTATGTAAGATGTCCTTGTTGTTGTTGTCACTGTTACTAACTTAGAAGACTCTTTTCCTTTTCTGAAAAGCCCGGGTTCCCACAATTGTCATATTTGAGGATGTTAGGGTTAGAAATCTCACCCCGAACTTTGTCACCTTGGCTTCAGGAGGGGTGGGCTTGGTCCTCCTGAAGCCAAGGAGCCTCGTGCTGCAGGTGAACTTCAGGGCAGTGGGCACCACCAGGAACACACGACCGGCACTGACCGTCTCACGGCATGGCCCTCCCCTCCGAGGGCCTCAAAGGACAGTCCATCCTCGTCAACACCATGTGCAGGGGGGAAAATTTGGATGTTTTAGGAATAGCTGACCACTTATTAGAAAGTTGGTCCTTTAGTTACTAGTGTCCTGGGGTACAGTGAGCATTTTTATTTGCATAGCTATTTCAAATCAGTAACATACTTTTGGTGAATAGTCAAAAACATAAATATTCCGCTTTCAAAGAGATCAAGACCATTTCCAGTCTGGGCAGCATCTGTAGGCTCTGAGAGATTGTAAGCATCTACCATTTTGGAAAAGCCACACCCCAGGCCGGTTAGGCCAAAGGACAAAGTCTCAGTAGCAGCACTATCTTTATGCACAGAAAGATTAACCAACGGATTATAAAGGAAATGATGAACTGATTACAATAATTATTTCAAATACCTGTGAAAGTTCAGGATCCATCAGGGGTGAAGATCAATTACCCAGATTAGTGTGGCCATTTAGGGCTTGACAACGGCGAAGCCCCAAGCAGATCCCTTGTCTCCCTCGCTGTGTGTCTTCAGGGACCTTCTCAGTGCAGGGTCACCCACACACTCTCTCTGTGGGCTTCCTGCCCTGGCCTGGGGGGCGCCGACAGAACCGGGCCTGCAGGTGGCTCACAGCGTACCTGCTGCTGCTCCCAAGCCCAGCGTGGCGCCTGGACCTCGCGGGTGCCCCATGAATGGTGGTCAAACATTTTGATACTAAAACGGACCCATTTACCTCCCTTTCCATAAGGAAAGTCAGTGGGAGTAGTTTGTAAAGCCTGAGATACCTGAATCTAGATGGGACAGATGACCATGTGACCAAGACTGGGGCTCAGTAGGTTCTCCCCTCCTCCTTGGCTTTCGGGAGACTTCCATTTGCCCACCCCGAGTGTCTGCTGCGGAAGCCCTTTGAGAATGCAGACACGACAGCTGGTATTATTGCATCAGCCCGAGCCCACCATGCTCGTGTTCTCACAGGGCGACAGGAAGGGTCTGGTCCCCAGTCCTCAAGGACAGGTAGTCTAGAAATTAGCACATGTCCTAAAATGGTCAGCTCTTCTTGCCCTAGGACCTTACTGTTATAATTTGTGTCCCATCTTTGCCGTTCTCTGACAAGCAATCCTTTGCTTGAATCTGAAATAGATTCGCTCTGGGGTTTTCCCCCCTTTTTTTCTTTCCTCTCAGCTGGTGCTTTGAGGGTCAGTGCTGTGTCACGGTCAGGCATTAGTTTCGATGTTTACGGTCAACCTCAGTTATATACAAACCTGTGACTGCATGAGCAGCCTTCAGAGGATTTTATTAGCAAATATAGGGAAAGACTGAAAATACGGGAGACTGACCCCTCTGAGCTTGGTGGAATCTCATTTAGTTATTTGCCGTTATTCTTGAGGACAGAACGAAGACAACGAGTGTGAGGGATTTGCTTGTTGCCCGTGTCTTTGCCTTGTCTCCCGACTATGACGTCGTCTTCTAAGTCACCTTCCCCTCCTTCCCTGTCCGACGCAGGCACCCCCCATCTTTGAGGCAGTGCACTGCACAGGTAGAGGGCTGAATGTCGAAAGCAAACCCGCAGTGGCTGGAGGGGGTGCCTTCCTCCGTCAGTGACAGCCTCGGAACCCCAACCTCAGTGTGAGGAACAGCGGAACGCAAAGCTTTAGTGGAATATCGGTCAGGCATTGGTTGGATGCCAAATGGTGGGTTTTATTTTGGCTCTTAAACATATTCATTTAACCTGAAACTCAGCCATTGTGCAAATTAGTAGGTCCAGCAAGTAGTACGTGATTTAAGTACAAGCACTTTTTTCCTTTCCTATTTTGGGAACATAAAAGAAGAAGGGAGGGCAGAAAAATAATACTTTCTGCTTGCAGACAGAGGGCTGGGGTTGGGGCAGCGTAGAGAAGCCGGTGTTCTTCGCCGTTCATGTGACCACCACGTAGCACCGACGCACCGCTGCGCTACAGACCCGGAGAGCCCACGAAAGACAGCAGTTTGCTCTTTATTAAAAACTGGAACACAGTACACACACACACACACACACACACACACTCATACATATATATATATATACACACACATACACACATATATACTATATACATATATACTTATATATACATATACACACATATGTGTATACATATATACATACACACATACGTGTGTGTGTGTGTGTGTGTGTATGTATATATATATAGTTGTTCTTTTTCTCCTGGAGTTTCCTAACTAGTAAATGAACTAAGGAAACAACGCTAGCAGACATCTCGAGGACTAGTGACTGGCACCTCGATACCCAGTAAAAATATGTCAAATTAACATGTAAACTTTTCATGGACTTTCAGCTCTTTTGTTTTCCTTTATTTTAATGAGACCTTGGGAATTCCATTCTATTCTAGCCTAACCTGAACAATTATTTTGTTTTAAGCTGAGACCCTTGGGATAATATAATGAAAATAAACAGGATTTGGAATAAAGAAATCGATATTCTAGAATTACCTGTTCACTTAACTGGCCATAGAGTGATTGAAGCCAAGTATCTTCTACTCTCCAAGCCATCTAAAAATAGAGTAATTTCGTATCATCCCCACAGGGCTATAGTGAGGATCAGAAAAGGTCATGTGTATGAAAGTGCTTTGAAAAATGTAAAATAAATTATTATTATCATTGTTACTATCCTTCGGTGACCATTTAAGGTGTTGGATAATTTAAATGTACTTTGAGATGACTAGGAATTATTGAAAGATTTCACTCGAGGATCATTTTTTGGAGGTTTCAAATTTCAGAGAGAAGTAGTTTGAATTATTTAGCACATTTTTGAGAGCAGAAAGATACTCATTTATTCACTCCCTTATTCAACAAATATACGCTGAGGGTCTAACTCCAGGAGGCCTGCAGTTATCACAGACTACTTTCCCTCTCAGAGCAAGCAGTTCAGCTGGGGAGAGGGACAGTGATCGAATATCTCACAACGATGACGGGCGACAGAAACACATCTTGGGAGAGGCAGGGAGGCGAGGTCTGCTGTTTCGTCACCCAGTGCAGAGAAGGAAGTGTGTGATGTTCAGACAAGAGGACCTGAGGGGACCTGTAAGCCAACACACCCAGAAAGGCAACGGATTGGTGCGACCCTGTAGCAGGAGGAAAGATATCAGAGCTCCTGCCGCTTTCTGTCAGCGTTTCTCCAGACCTCAGTGGACAGGGGCCTGCGATGTGTCCACTCTGGTGACAAGGCCCACCCGCCAGCGTGGTCACCGACCATGACTAGGTAGACGCTCGGATAAACTAACCGAGTGGAGGCCCCGCGTGTGCGGCTCTGAGATGCTGAGGGCAGAACGGTGAGGACGCACTGGGGACAGGTGCATGTGAGGAGAAGCTGAGGACAGGCCTGCCCCACGCAGGCGAGGAGGCTTTGTGGGGAGGGGGAAGGATGGAACTGAGCGTGTGGAGCATCTAATAGGCGCTGGGTCCAGTGCTAGAGCTGGAGCCCCAAACACAGGTGCTTTGTGGAATAGAAGGGCTGTGGGGCTTTATGAAGGTTTTGGTGGTCAATGAAAAGAAAACTTATTTGACCTTGGATATCCTTCACAGAAGTCAGCTTTTGTGCTCAAAGGACAGATAACAATCAAAAGATATTTGTGCTGTTAGATAAGGTGTGGTTTTACGCTTCACACGCGCTCCCAGGTAGAAAGCGGTGGCCAGTCCGCCTGCAGCTGAGCGCGCCCGCGCCCGCTCCCGCGTGCCGGGAAGGGGTCGAGCCGATGGAGGGCTGGTCCCCCGCTCTGCCTTCCATCCGAGGGGCTCTGGGTTTCGTAAGCTGGCTAAGTTTTGCTCCACATAAGGTATGGTTTACAAATGTTTTCTAACAAAAGTAATGTTTTCAAAGCCTGAAACTGGTGTGAACCCCGAATTTCACCAGTCTTCCAAAAATGGTAATTCCCTGAAATATGACAGCATTATTTGGAAAGTGTGAAAGCCACTGCTCTAAGGATTGCTTTTCAAAATATATCACTTACAGGCTGCATCTAAACGCCAGTCAACAAACTCTGGTCCTCACGAGAGAAAACGCAAGCGGAAACTTCCATTTTTAATTTTCCATGTCCCTCCAAACCAGACGTAGAGCTTCTATTTATGCAGGTTCATTTTATTCCAAAACGTTCTTGCTTTGTCCCTTATCTCGCCCTCCAAATTACACACGTGAACCGTCCCCGACAACTTCAAACGGACTCGCACCTCCTCTGCGGAGCCGTGCCTCTCCCGCAGCAGGCCGTGGCCCCGCAGCTCTCGCCGTCAGCATCCCCTCGGCCTTTCAATCACACGTTCCCTCGGGTGCTTCTGATGCAGGAACGGCACTACTTTACGTGAGGCAGGCTAGGACTCCTCTTGCTCGCGGCAGCATTGCTGAGAGAGAACGTGTGGGCCTTACTTCATGGGGCAAGGTCAGCTGCCCCCTCTGTTTTACGTGGATTAGTCAAGATCCTGGAAGCTGTCTTTTAAATTGCTACCAGTGAAATGTTTCCACCTACTTTACTTCTCTATAAGTGATCCAAAACTAATAGTATCGGAGTAACTCTTATTCTTTTTAATTTTTGCTCTAAGAATTCAAAGCACTATTGTTCGGAATATATTTTCACTTGAAAGTACAGCGCAAGCTAAAACAATCAGATCCCAGTAGTTTGAAGGAATTTGACAAAGGCATATAAATGGAGAATTATTTTTTTAAATAATATGTATACAAGTATATTTAAAATTTCTACATGCATACATTCTCTGACTGGTCCAGTGATGAATGATCAGGAGGTACAGACTGAATTTTCCTCTTTCTACCACCAAAAAAAAAAAAAAGGGATAAAAAACTTAAAAGTGGAGCAAGGGAGTTGTGCGGCCATTTAACAGAAATCTTTCAGTGCTTTACTATTTTCCCATTATTTTGCAGCTGCATCACTCATATTTCAGTCTGTTGAATTTTTTTTAGGAACTCAAGCTTACTGAGTCCAAAGAATTCAACATAATTTTCATAAAAGCAAATCTATATCTTCAGTCATCATTTTCTGTAATCTTTAATTAAATTGAGTGATCATAATAAAAAGTACACTAACGGACTGGAAACAAACAATACTTGGCAGGCACACAGCTCAACTGGATGTAGTAATGGACACATGTGACGCCCAGTTCTCCATGAGTCGCAAGGTGCCCCCGTCCGGTGGGTCGCGGTAGCGTCACCACGGGAAACCGGGAGCGCCAGGGCCGGGAAGTCCGGCCGGTGGAGACTGGCCGACGTGGCTCTCAGTGCGGGGTTTCCTGATCCACCGGGACACGGATCAGCTCTAGACGAGTGCAGCTCGCGGTGCCCAGCGCACAATCGGCAAGTGTGTCTTCACTTTGATCATGAATTCCTTATGAACGTTTTCAATAGTTTATTGATAAAGTAGTAAAGCCATATTAATGAATGATTAAAGTTCTTAAGTTAGTTTAATAAAAATCAATTAAAGTCATTTTTTTCTGGAACAGCAGAGTGATTCAGAATGGAAGCTCTGGAGTCAGGCGGTCTGGGGCCGTATTTCAGCGGTACCATTTATTAACCACGACCTTGGCAAAGTTACTTAACCTCTCTGCGCCTGTTCTTAGCCTGCGAGGTGGAGACAATGGTGGCGGCAAACTGACGGGGCGTGGAGGGTTCCACGCGCTAACGCGTGCACGGCGCCCAGCGCGGCACCCCGTCCCCAGCTGAACCCACCAATGCTGTTACTCTTTCTCTCGTTCTTAGCCGCCTCGGAGCGCTTCTATTCATTGATTCGATTCTCTCGTCCCTCCTGCTCCCATCACTGAATCCAGTTTCAGTCCTAGCGCATCTGGATATCCTTTCTCTTGTTGTCTGCTCTTTCTCTTCTGTTCCCCACAATGTCCTTGGTCCTGCCTACCTTTCTGCAGGTGGCCCTCAACCTTTTTTCCTTAGTGACATCAGGACTTTGGGACTCTGATGGTCGTCCTAGTTCTGTTCTGGAAGCTGCTCGAACCTGTCCTTCAGTTTTCTAGATACCTGTTTACAAACACAGCCTTCCTGTCCGTGGTTTTCAGTGTAGCGTGCTGCTGGTGTGACAGCCCCTGTTCCAAAGAGCCCCCCTTACCACTCTGCCTCCTGAAACGTGGATAGGGGCCCAGGACAACTTTGTTGAGTGCAAGGAAAAGCCCCCCGTCCCAGGGCAGTAGGTCAAAGTCAGCCCCATCTCCAGCTCTGCTGCTGAAGTGAGTCTGCCCAACGCTGGCTGTCAACCGATAAAGCTGAAAATGCTTCATCCAAATGACAAAATCTGAGGTTTCAGAACCCAGGATAGGTCCTGAAAAGTCCTTATTTGGTGAAATGCTCACCATTTTAGTTTGGCTGTTTTAGGTTTTACCAGTTCTTAAAATTTGTAACAGTAATAAGAGGTATTCAAGTTAAAAGTGGCACGAGGCCTCCGGACCCCTGGGAGAAGCAGCCGCACAGAGGGAAACATGGGGAAACAGACACGACAGGGTGAGTTTCAGAGACTCGGGGTGAGAAACCTTCACGTTGGGCGTCTCTCACCAGAGGGCAGGGGGGCCAGTCTCACGTACGTATAGTGGCAAGTGTCTCCCTCGCGTCGTGGGAATCGGGAACACAGAGGTGCCAGACAGACACCTCAGTGATCCGGTGCCCACTGCCATACAGGGAAAAACAGATGCTGAGAAAGGCTCTTTAACACTCCAAAATTATGCATTATCTGCTTGTTATTTTTGAACTTATATTTCCATTTTACTTCTCCCTTTCAAACTTGAACATCCTTTATTGATTACCCTATCATATTGCATTGTCTTCAGATAGGCATTACATTGAAGTTCGTCATTCTTAAACATTTCCTTTAATCATAAGGTCCCCGGTGGTAAAAGCTTTTTCTAGATTGAGTTATATTTATTATTCATGCACAGTGGATCCAAACAAAATAAATATCCCAGAAGTTGTTATAAATAACAACTTCAGAATACTAGAAATGCTTCTTTCTGTTCTTCGAAGACTTTATTTTGGAAATTTTCAAATCTCCAGAGAAGTCGAAAGAGTACCATGCATGTCTTCCCATCCTTCCCTTGGATTCACCAGCCGTTAATGTTGTCACAGACTGACTTGAAGAGGGATTTGGTGTATGGAACAGGGAATGACATTGTATTTCTAAGGTTATGCCAGTCCCAGATTCCAAATGAAACCCTATTAACATTTTGAAAGCTCGGGCCTTGTCTTCGGATTGGCCCCAAGAGCAAACACCCCAGTTATAAGAAGTGACCCATCTTTTCCTCCAGTCCCTGCGGTCTCTACCGACCTCATGATGTCTAGAACATCCATTTAAAACTCTTTTATTTTTTTCCTGAATTTAAACAGAAACATATTTTAAAATTTTATTGAGTGATTTCACATTCTTGTCTAATTGTGTTTTCATTTTAGAAAAGCAAAAATAACCAGGGGCTGTTTTAAGACCAACTAATTAAAACAACCTTTCTATAAAGGTTTCTCCACATAACTTTTACCTTATGAAGATTAAACATTTAAATTAGGGAAATGTCTTTTTTTTATTTCCCCTTCAAACTGTCTTTATTTTTGACCCGCAGGCCCTGGGAGCTTGGAAAATGGAACTCTGCCCAACTTGAGCAATATATGTTGTAATAATTTCGTAATTATTTCCACTCTTTCTTCATTTATTCAATATATAGTAAGAAAAAATATTAACTTGCACAATAAGTCAACTGCTAAGGGACTTGGTGAATGTATCCATTGTTATTAGAGAGGGAACAGTTCTGAAAGCGGGGCTGTTTCTAATGTTAACATTTCTAAATTTTTTTTAAAAATCAGTGGATTTGTCCACTATCAGGCAAAATCGTTGCCTTCCAGCTTGGGTCAGCTGCTTGGGACCGGCTGGGCGCTGTAGGCAGTGGGTGCTCTAAAGGGCCCCCCTTTCCTTATTTTTTTATATTTTGGGGGAACAGAGGGCAGCATTTCACAAAGTCCCATGTTTTCATTCTTTTGTTATTGTTAATACCACGTTCATCTCACTGACTTCTCATTTCATTATTCCTGTCTTGTCTTCATATATGACTTTTCCTATTGTTCGATCCCCTAATAAGATACTCATATTACTGTTTTCCAGTAGAGTAAAAAGTGGCCTCCAAATCAAAGATGGGAGCAGGATGGTCCAAAAGTCTCTCAAGCTTTATAAGACACTCTCCTATAATTCCAGGTTTCACCTTTGGCTGTTTCTTCTTGTAGCTAAAAGAGGTAAATTGCCAAAAGAAAAAATGCTCTTGAAATTTTTGGAAAGTTAGATTGAACGAATTCAAAACGACACTTAGAACTTTGTGTTTCAGCATCTCCACAGTTCTGTGGAGCGGGATGCACGTAGCTATGCCTCGCCTGTCGCTGTCACTGGAGCAGTTTGGAGCTTGCAGGGTACAGGAGTTTCACCTGGCAGGTACTATAGGGGTCGTGCATTTGTATGATCCCTATTATTGCTTGCTATTTAGTGGTTGTCTCGGTAAAAAGTGATGCCACGTTCGTACTAAGCATTCAGTAAATCCTTGGCCGTTAAGTGTGGCTCCTGGCATTGGAAGCCCAGCCAAGATGCGGGATCGTGCAGAGGGTCAGGGCAGGGAGGGGTGACCGAGTGCATGATAAGCGTGGAGGGCTGTGGGGTGGGGTGGAGAGGTATTTTCGCTTGGCTGTGGACCTCATTAAATTTGATGTTATTTTAACCTGCACTTTAAGAAAATCTGCCCTCTGTCACTCCAGAATTATTTAAATTACTTTAATGATCCTATTATTATCTTGGTGATATACAGTAGACATATATATGTGAATATTCTGATACTTGTTTGCAAATATGTCACAAATTCTGATCCCCACTAAGCCTACTCCAAATTAAGGTTTCAAATAATGTAAGAGTGTATTCCCCACTTCACTCCTCCCCGTGTACAACAGTTTAGAACTCTTAATACCAGTTCTTCTGAAGTGAAGTTTCTGAAGTTGGCCTTAGTCAGAAAACAAGCTTTTATTCAGAAGGTTTGGGGAAAATAATTCCAATCCAGATGTGAGAGTGCATCTAGTTATGATTTATTTTCCTTTAGTACAATTAAATCTATTCTTTTCCTTAGTATACATTTAAAAGTGAAACCAGCGTTTGACTTTTACAGAAAAATTTTCCATAAGACATTCTCATGAAAAAAACCTTTACCGACCACTGGGAAACTTTGGCCGAAATGGCCTCACCAGGCAGAAAATACTGCTTTGGAACAAGATTTTAAGTCTTGTCATTAAAAAATACGGTTGTGGTTAAACTCATGGGTGGCTTGTTTTGCTTCTGTCGCCAAGAGTTTGGAACCAGTGATCTATGGTGACCGGCAGCAATCCCCCAGGGCTCTTGGAGGCACTTGAACTTCCAACTTGCAGGACCGAATTTTAGAGTGAGGGAAAAGCTGGTCACCAACCGGACGTCGCTGGCGCTGCCATCCGAAGCCTCGCCGAACCAGGCGGCCAGGTCAGGAAGTGTCTCTGCAAGCGTCCGTACCTAATGGACCGCTTAATTTATTTTTAGTGACTTAGATGGAAACAGAATATTTCTCAGAACAATTTTTATAGTTGAATTAGATACAAGCCTAGGAAGAGTTACATTTTTAATCTTTTAGCCGCCCCTGGGCAAAAGGGTCGTCCTTGTTTGTGGAGATGAGAGAGAAGACCTTGAAGAACAAGCAGCCTTCCCAGGGCCCCCAGGCTAGGGAGTGGTTAAGCCAGGGTGCCTTCCACCAAAACTGGTGGTTTTCCCTCAACTCTCATGGCCCCAACCTCCAAATGTGGCACCTACCAGGACGTCCTTTAGAGATATTTGGAAATAAAAAGACCCTCTTTGGAAGCACTGCTCCATGAATAAACCGTGGCCTTTCATCTGTTTACTCAATGAGATGTGAAATTCTCCAAGCACTTCCTCATTAGCTTATCAAAAATAGCCAATTTTCATTGTGTTCGTTTTGAAACTTAAGGAGGAGCCTTGTGGGTTTCGTTCTACATGTGGTGAATACAGGAAAGAGCGTTTAAAATTATAGCATCTTTCAGAATGCTATAATTAACCCAGGATCAGTCTCCAAAAAGCAACTCAATAAAAATATAAATAGCTTTTTAACATGTCGTCCCCCAAGCCGCTCACAGCTCGACTGTTAGCCAGCGCCTGTTTTTGGAGGGGTTGTTTGGAGTAATAACAGAACCGCGGGTGAGCGCAGTGAAGACACCGAACACGGCTGGCGGCCGGCGCGGCAGTTCCGTTATGAATATGCTAATGTCACGTGTCTGGCGCGGGGCGGGGCTTTGCCACGCGGCCGGCTGATGCACAACACGTCGGACTAGGTATTTATTCCCCGGAGTCCAGCATATCCTTCCATTTTTGGCGAACCCGAGTGGGGTTGGCAGCTTTTTGACCCCCTCTCCACCCTTCAGAGGTACCGTACTTGGATTCGGTTGTGTACCAGTGTCGTTGGATCAGAGTCCTGGGTGTTAATCGACAGAGAATGAAGGGTCACAGGTTAGGGACCTGGGGAAAGTGCTAATTGCCCATCTGTGCCTGGCCTGTCTAACGTCTGGGTAGGCCTGTCACACTTAGCGAGGCTGCTGGGAGCCTGTTGGCGCCCGCCAGGCGTCATAAACGCAAGGGACGCCCAAGAAAAGTGACCCCTCTCCTTATCACAGCATGGATTTATCTCTTGGTTTCTTTGATCGGGGAAGAGAAATGTTTTTATTGTTGGTTTCTATAACTGGCGTTTACACCCTGCTTTCCATATTTGTAAACAAACTGATTAGCTGTTCCTGCTGATAATTAAATGGAGGTGGAGGAGTGGAGGGTGTTATCTGCGAAATAAATCTCAGTCAGGATGTGGCCACCTATTTCAAAAGCAGGGAGGCTATTCCTAACCCCACGCAATTGGAACCTGGCTTCACTGAACACACAAAAGAAAACTACTTGGTTGGATTTTGCAACATTCTGACCCAGGTGTTGCACGGCTTCCTGTGAATGCCACCTAAAGTGGCTGGGCTGGTGGAGAAACAAGAGAGAGGACGACTCTCCCCTCTCGTAGGACTCATAGGACAACGTTGTTTGCCTCCTACATAGACAGGAAGCTGTCTGTCCTAATAGTGGCATGTTCTAAATTGTGTCTTTGCTCCTAGATGAGGTTAGCAGCACCCTGAGCTGCTTCTCCTGGCACAGGGAGGAAGAGAAGTAGCCGGGGGAGTTTTATTTACAGAGCCGGGGACGGAGCAACGGGACCGTCCCTGGACATGAGCTTCATGTCTCATACCTGACCTGCCCTTCTTGGAGCCATCCGAAATAGTCCAGGCCTTTCCTAAGACCCCGGCCGGGCCACTGCAACGCGTCACTCTGGGGACTGGACACATCTTTATTTTTATGGCTCATTTTTCTCCATCTGGATTGTCAGTTGACACAAAATAATGGGTTGCAGGGCTTACTTTCATGTCTGCGGAGAAGGCCCCATCTGAGCTGGGTTGCAAAGGCCAGGCCCGCAGATGGCCCTCTCTCAGCTCCGTGTGCAGACCAGCTTTGCGGCGTTAAGGGATTTGGGACATTAAGATAAGATCCCTAATCCTAACATGCCTCCCTTTTATCCAAACAAAATGTAAACCCAAGTCGGGGTGTCCATTATCCTGCCGCAAATCAAAGGCCCTGCTGGGCTTCGTTGCTTCAGAGCCGCAGGTTAAGTGGTTAAATGCTGAGCACCTATGTCAACAGACATCAGGACAAGAATGTTCTTAAATAACAACTTTGGTAAGAGATTTAAGGAATAAATCTCAAAGTGGAAAGGATTTGTATTTCACCACTTCTCTTAAATTCTTATATCCATTTTGTTTCCCCGGTAACTTATTACGTCACTACCACAGTCCCCACGGAGACGGAGTCGGGCCTCGGTGTGCGCTTCCCTCTTCGCCGTCTTCTAGTTCAGTTAATAGCTCCCATCCCTCTGCTCCAACGCAGATTCGCACGGCGCCTGCATAGACCTCGTAGAGAAAGGCTGTCATATGTTATGGAAATGTATTGGAAACTACACAAATTATACCACATGCCAGAGACTTAATTCTGTCTTTAATGGGCCTACCAAAAATTGGATTGTTCTTTCCAACCAGGCAAAGGCAATATTTGAGGTTACAAAACAGATGGGAAGCTTCTCTTGGAAGCCTTTTAAAAAAATGTTTCCTGGCAGCTTTATAAGATAAACACTGCAAAATTGTCTTAAATAATTTCCCAAATTACCGAAGCGATTTTGTACATGGAGCTGCCCTGCCTTTCTCACTTGTCTCGTACTCGCCAGCGTGGGGGCTTCTGTGTGCGTGGAGCCCCTCGAACCCTCTGCCGCGTTCTCAGCCTTGGCCCCCATGCGCAGGGAACTAGACGGTCGAACCGGTGGTTTCTTAATGAAACAGGAGCAAGCCGGGAGCGGTCTTTGCTCCACTGAGCTCTTGTTTCTGTTGCTTTTTCTGTCACATGCCTGGAGGAGGCCGCATCGGGTGGCAGAGCCCAAGTAAGTCCAGTGTTTTAGCTTAAAGCACTGGATAGAATGTGGCCTGGAGGCTCGAGAAGCCAGAGACCACGCGTGTTCTGCTGTCTCTTAAAATTATTTTCACAGCTTACACAGTGACGGTTTATTTAACAGTTATCATTCTCCTGGGAAAATAGGTGTGATTTTAAAACTTCTACATGCTTTACATGAAACAAACATATCTATTATATTAGTAACTTCTTAAAAATCATGGCTATTACTTGTGTCACAACAACTTTAATTTTGTTTGCTGAGAGAGGTTTCTCTGATAACATTTGCATTGTTTTTTTAAAAAAACAATTCTACAGAAATCCTAGGGCCAATAAATCCCTTCCTGTGGATGGATGGTCGCAGGCAGGGGGTGTGAGGCGGGGGGCACGTAATGGTGGTCTTCTGAGGTTCTGCCCCTGCTTTCAGATGGCACTCGTTACTGTGTTTGATAAATAGCAGGAAACTGTCCTGATGGTCAGGCCCTATAAGAAAAGAGAAAAGAGTCAAAGCCACCAAGGGAGAAAGAGTGAATTTCATAGGCTGACTGACGTCATTGTTGCGCATACGTTTATTTTGGAATAAGCCCGCGTGGAGGGGGGTGGAATTACTGTGTTGCGTCATCACCATTACAAACACTCTGAGGCGGAGGCACGAAAATGGTTGACGTCCTGGCACAGAACAAGGAACTCGCTTAGGGTCCCATAACCGAAAGGCCACTGGGCAGTTAGAGACAGAAAGTTCACTGCTGCTTGTGATCACGACATCGCGCTCTTTAAAGGAAAGGGACATGTTGGCATTGTGTGTTGATGGTTTCAATTTAGAAAAGACTGTTTGGGAATTTGTCTACCGAAAGTTTATTTATCTACCTTGTTTTCTCCAAGTCCTCCTATGGGAAAGCATTGCGGGTTGTTCTTCTTGAAAGAGTTGCACGGGTTGTTGGGTCCTTGTTTCAATTAAGGGCCCTCGGCTGGCTTTCCTACTGAGGGAAGAAGGAAGAATTAATTTGTTCTCCTCTGTTCAAGGTCTGTTTTGCAGAGGCCAGGCGTTGCAGATACTCACATGGAGAGACGGGAGCCTGATGTGAAACGGCCCCATTCTTTCCCAAGGAAAGTGCAGGACCTGTTCAGTTGTGG